>JAWPHD010014653.1:0-59880 GCA_037043455.1 Cyrtodaria siliqua | reverse complement strand
TCATATAATGGTGTTGTTTTGGGGAAATACTAAGTCACATACATTATGAAAAACCCCAAAAACAATTCGAATGAATTAACTACGTGTTTGATTCATGAGTGATGGTCCCGGGTTTGAGCCCCGGTTCGGCTTCTCATATGTTTTACCATGTGACACACAGAGTAGTACATTACATTTTGGAAAGTCTATCTACTTAACAGAATGCCGGTATTATGTGGGAGGTTTTTACCCAATAAAATTTACTTTGCAAATGTTCAGCCAAAAGTCTTAAGGTCCAAAACGACCCCATAATGCCACTACTTGCCTTGGACGTTACCTACTTTTCCCGACGTTTTTGCCTTTCAGCCTTGCTTATCGTATTTTTATGGCATTTTTTTCCCCTTTGAAGAATGCAGTTCTCTAAATCATGGTAAAAAAACACCTTTCAGTGCTTTAACTGAACAGTGGTATCGCGGATCTACGCGCATGCGAACTCTTTTTCGAAGTGTATGAGGGGCTCTATTCAGTTTGAACAGAAAATAAAAGAAGGAAACATTAATGATTATAATAAAATGCGATAAAGCAAAACTAATATATGACATGCAATAGGTCGATGCCAACTGATAACAGGGCATGGGGCACTAACAAGGGTTGTTATGTAAAAACAAATCGACATCGTCTCGATTTTCTTACATAACGACCCTTGTTGGTGCCCCTTGTCCTGTTATCAGTCAGTATTGACCTCTTTCGACTGCTTTCATGTCTTAACAGTATTACATATGTCACAGTATATACAAATATTACATATAAAGCATACAACAGCTTGTTGTTAACAACATGTTATCGGTTCGCGCTGGATTGTTAATATTGCCGGCTATTTAATTACTGACATAATATATCCATTCACATAGCTTGCTAGATATAATCAAGGTTATGTACATGTAAGCGTCTAGTAACACATCATCGCTTATATCTACCATCAAATGCAGAAGTTTCTGTTTTCCCTTAATGTATTTCCTATACTGAGTGAAAAAAGAAAGTGTGCACATCTATTTTTGTAAATATTTAACAAGTTGTAATGACAAATTTAACGTAAGAAGGTTTCAAACATACAAAATGGATGCATTGATAAAGTACTCTGTATAAAAAGTTCCTTCACTAACACAGTTTGAGTTCCTCAATGTCAAAAAGAGCAAAACAAAAATTGCAAAATACATGAACTTGAATATTGTACATGCAGCTGAATGGGATAACTGTCAACTTGTTAATTACTGGTTTTCTTAAATTTCTCATGAATCTCAAACTTTTATCTCTTCTCAAACATAAAGTTAGGATGTTTGAGCATATGTATGACGTAAACGTTTACAGCAATGTACTATTCGTAATGAGGCTGATTATGACAATCTGATTGCCCCACTCTTTTTTGACTCTCAGTACCTCCGTGGCCGGGATGGTAAAAACGATCTTAAACGTTCTCGCCTCTCACCGCTGCGGGTTCAAATTCTACTGGGAGATCGACTTGTCAAGTGAGAAAGTGCCGATGGATGGCGGGAGGTATACAGTACTTGTTCTACCCTGGAAAAATGGGTTGGTCTCTCTCTACCACAAAAATCGACCGTCAAATATGGCCTAACATGTGCTCAAAATGACGTAAAACACCATTCAAAACAAACAATATGTTTTGACTCAGTATATTATATACGTATACTTACCATAGGGTAGCCTATGATACTGTTCACTACTATCCGATTCTGTAGTCTACTTTATGAATTAATAGTACAGCAGTTGCTGCTGAAACAGCAAATTTATTCGGGAAAACAGTGGATAACAGCCCGTTATGAAACTTGCGAAACTAATACACCTCGTGTAATCCTAACGGCTGATGTGATGTTTGATATTAATGATTTTAGTTTAGTACAAGTACGAATTCCTGTGATCGTTATCTTTATCATTGTATACGTAGGACATTGTTACAGCTGTAACGCAATATATACTGAACAAAATAAATTTAGCGCATATAAAATGCATATCATTTCCATAGACGAGATACAAAGCCGTGTATGTTCGGGGTCAATGATAAAGTGACATAGATATGTCCAATAATAATACTTTGAAGTCATTTGTAAACAAAGTCGGTGATAAAAATAAAACAAATATGATGGAAAACATAAAATTATTTACTTTTATAGGTTTTCGAAAATCGTTCTCATTTAAATGACAATGGAGGTAATTTTAAAATTACGAAATTTGGAATGTTTACTGTATATGATGTTTAATGAAATAAGTTGTTTTAATAAATGGGAGGTACTTTAGATACTTCGCTTAGAAAATAATGAAATAACACAATGTTTTGAAAGTCGCATACTTAACTAGCATTTCTAATATCTTCAAACAAGTATATCAATGTTCATATGTTTAATATATGTCCCTAAGTTCACTATAGTATAATTTACGGGATCCTTGGACTAATCAAGTCTTCTTTTTCTATTTAAAATATACCAACATTTCTAGTTTGTAATCGTTCAGATACTATTCATTTACATGTATGCAGAGATGCCCTAGCACCTCTTTTCGAAAATGCTGAGAAAAGAAGGGGGTCATTTTCATTCGGCACCTATTCGAAATATTCCGTCTGGGTCACATGAAGCATACGAGAGATATTAAATATTCCGTCTGGGTCACATGAAGCATACGAGAGATATTAAATATTCCGTCTGGGTCACATGAAGCATACGAGAGATATTAAATATTCCGTCTGGGTCACTTGAAGCATACTAGAGATAGGAAATATGCCGTCTGGGTCACATGCAGCATACGAGAGATAATACATATTCCATCTTTGTCACATGAAGCATGCGACGGGTATAAAATATTCCATCTGGGTCACTTGAAGCATGCGAGGGGTAAGCAATATTCCGTCTGTGTCACTTGAAACATATGAGTTATAGGAAATATTCCGTCTGTGTCACATGAAGCATAAGATTCCGTCTGGGTCACATGAAGCATAAGAGAGACAGGACGTATTCCGTCTGGGACACATGTATCATACGAGCGTTAGCAAATATTCCGTCTAGATCTCATGAAGCATAGAGAGATAGGAAACATTCCATCTAGCTCACATGAATCACACAGGAGATAGGAAATATTCCATCTAAGTCACATGAAGCATGGGAGGGGTTGGAAATATTCCATCTGGGTCACTTGAAGCATGCGAAGGGTAGGAAATATTCCGTCTAGGTCGTATGAAGCATACGAGAGATATGAAATAGTCCATCTGGGTCACATGAAGCATACGAAAGATAGGAATATTACGTCTAGGTCACATGAAACATACGAGCAATAGGAAATATTCCGTCTATAGGTCACATGCAACATGCGAGGTTAGGAAACATTCCGTCTAGGTCACATGCAACATGCGAGGGGTAGGAAATATTCCGTCTAGATCACATGCAACATGCGAGGTTAGGAAACATTCCGTCTAGGTCACATGCAACATGCGAGGTTAGGAAATAATCCGTCTATATCTCATGCAACATGCAAGGTTAGAAAACATTCCGTCTAGGTTACATGCAACATGCGAGGTTAGGAAATAATCCGTCTAGATCACATGCAACATGCGAAGTTAGGAAACATTCCGTCTAGGTCACATGCAACATGCGAGGTTAGGAAACATTCCGTCTAGGTCACATGCAACATGCGAGGGGTAGGAAATATTCCGTCTAGATCACATGCAACATGCGAGGTTAGGAAACATTCCGTCTAGGTCACATGCAACATGCGAGGGGTAGGAACTATTCCGTGTATATCACATGCAACATGCGAGGTTAGGAAACATTCCGTCTAGGTCACATGCAACATGCGAGGTTAGGAAATAATCCGTCTATATCTCATGCAACATGCAAGGTTAGAAAACATTCCGTCTAGGTTACATGCAACATGCGAGGTTAGGAAATAATCCGTCTAGATCACATGCAACATGCGAGGTTAGGAAACATTCCGTCTAGGTCACATGCAACATGCGAGGTTAGGAAATAATCCGTCTAGATCACATGCAACATGCGAGGTTAGGAAATATTCCGTCTAGGTCACATGCAACATGCGAGGGGTAGGAACTATTCCGTCTAGATCACATGCAACATGCGAGGTTAGGAAACATTCCGTCTAGGTCACATGTAACATGCGAGGGGGTGGAAATATTCCGTCTAGATCACATGCAACATGCGAGGTTAGGAAACATTCCGTCTAGGTCACATGCAACATGCGAGGGGTAGGAAATATTCCGTCTAGGTCACATGCAACATGCGAGGTTAGGAAACATTCCGTCTAGGTCACATGCAACATGCGAGGGATAGGAGACATTCCGTCTAGGTCACATGCAACATGCGAGGTTAGGAAACATTCCGTCTAGGTCACATGCAAAATGCGAGTCCGTCTAAGTCACATGAAGCATACGAGGGGTACGAATGTCATATTCCACTTTTTTCCTATCTCTCGTATACTTCAAGTTACCTAGACGGGATATTGGTGAAGTAAGATTAAACAGTTGGTTATAAAGAACTAATGTTCAGTGTACACTCAACAGACATATGAACAGTTGACGATATTCCCTTTTGTGTAACTTTTACACAGAAATATTTCCCAATTAGTAGGGGTTATAGCCTCATGAATATACATGGATATCTATAACAGCTGATAGCTCGTTATCTTGTGAAAAAAGTGGCATATGGCAATCGTCCAACTGATTATTTATTATGAGGGGAAAAAAACATTGAAAAGAAAAAAATCCATTTCACATGGATATAGCGCAATCATCTGTTTTTCAAAGTCAAGGTTACTTAATACGAATCACATGCATGAGATCAGAACATAAATACGGGAACCAATCTAGGTAACGCGTTGTTTCAGTTACCAATGCATAATCTATATCTTCACGTTTATCATTCTGGTTGTGTTAAACAAAGATTGGTATCTGAAGATGTTAATATTGTTTTCCAACGGTATTGCATTACAGTTACACCATTGTGCGTTTATCACTTTAAAGGTAGAAGAACGCTATCAAACATCAAGCGTTTCTGTCATAAAATGCAGACATGGGTTTAAACAGATATTTACGCCTTTGCTCACCTAGTGAATGAACGAACATGTCGAATCACGTCTGTTTTGAATGCCAGTCATATTCCGACTTATGTATTTAAACTCAGGCTCATTTATTTATTTATCTTTATTATCATTTATGTTGTATTTTTACCAAAAAATGTTGAAAAAACTCAAATGGAAACAAATTATTTGCAGCTGAGAAACATGTTTATATGGATATGTTTAAGGGTTTGGTTAAAGTAGCTATCTCGCCAACAACAGCCCTTTTACAATATATGTACACCGTATCTAAACCTACTGACGGCGAGGTATACGTATGTACACCGTATCTAAACCTGCTGACGGCGAGGTATATATACACACACCGCATCTAAACCTGCTGACGGCGAGGTATATGTACACCGTATCTAAACCTGCTGACGGCGAGGTATATGTACACCGTATCTAAACCTACTGACGGCGAGGTATATATACACACCGTATCTAAACCTGCTGACGGCGAGGTATATGTACACCGTATCTAAACCTACTGACGGCGAGGTATATATACACACCGTATATAAACCTGCTGACGGCGAGGTATATGTACACCGTATCTAAACCTACTGACGGCGAGGTATATATACACCGTATCTAAACCTACTGACGGCGAGTTATATATACTCCTCAAAATAACTTAAGAACTTCAAATTAGAACAGTAATATTAGAACAGTAATAGTTACTTAATCTTAGTGGTTACTCTACTTTGTAAACCAATCAGATGGCTCAGAATTTCAAATACTTGCACGCGTTATTCATGAAGATTTTACTACCAGCGCTCTTCATGGTTTAGAGTTTGACCTATATAGAGACTATCGATAAAACCTATCGTAAACACTAAGCCAGATAGTCTATGAAGGGAATTCTTCACCACTAAGAAACTTTGTAGGTCGCTACGCTCCCTAGCTCACTTTCGGTTTCTTAATGGTGAATATTTATCTCCATAGTCTCTATCCAATACGAACTATAGTGAATATTTCTCTCCATAGCCTCTATCCTATACGAACTATAGTGAATATTTCTCTTCATAGCCTCTATACTATACGAACTATAGTGAATAGTTCTCTTCATAGCCTCTTCATAACCTCTATACTATACGAACTATAGTGAATATTTCCCTTCATAGCCTCTATACTATACGAACTATAGTGAATATTTCTCTTCATAGCCTCTATCCTATACGAACTATAGTGAATATTTCTCTTCATAGCCTCTATACTATACGAACTATAGTGAATATTTCCCTTCATAGCCTCTATACTATACGAACTATAGTGAATAGTTCTCTTCATAGCCTCTATACTATACGAACTATAGTGAATATTTCTCTTCATAGCCCCTATACTATATGAACTATAGTGAATATTTCCCTTCATAGCCTCTAAACTATACGAACTATAGTGAATGTTTCTCTTCATAGCCTCTATACTATACGAACTATAGTGAATATTTCTCTTCAATCAAAGCATCTATCCTATACGAACTATACGATACGAACTATAGGACTATAGCGATAGAGGCTATGAAGAGAAATCTTCAACATTAAGAAACCGCAAGGGAGGGAGCGTAGCGACCGGTTTCTTAATGGTGAAGATTTCTCTTCATAGCCTCTATCCGACTTAGTGTTTGCCATAGGTTTCATCGATAGTTTCTATATATAGGTCACTCTAAATCTTGAAGAGCAATGGTAGGTAAATTCTTCATGAATAAATGTATAGCCAGCATTTGAAAAATTCTGAGCCATCTGTAGGTTAAACACTAATTTATATTCTGGATTTCATATAAATAATAAAGGTTAATACATGTGCCTAATGTAACAATTGTAAAAGAATACAACTAAACTTTAAAAAATTGAAAAAAAGACAATAAATTTTCAATAGCAGCACTTTAAAAAATGACCAAAATGTAGAACAATGTCATGGGCCTTAAATTGATTTGAGGATCCAAACTCTATAGCTGCACTATAAACGGCTTTAACCAACCAGGCGAAATCACACAAATGGAGCATCGATTTAAGAGTTACCAACTAATACTTAATTTTACGCATATCCAATCACGTGTATTTTAAGAACTCATGAATAAACATATAATCGTGCGGCACATATGCAAATAGTATATGACCATAGAGTTTTGATAAACGGTTGTGTAGTGTAATTTTGCCGTTATACGACGTGTTAGTTCTTTAAGTGTTACTTTACATATATTGTGTAGCTGTTTTACATTGTTTTTGGGCCGGAGGCCTATATTATTTATAAATGAAATATGTCTATGCATAGATTTAAATAAGTACTCTCGCATCGCATGCGGGAAATCGTGGGTTCAATCCCCGATCGGGCCATACCACAGACTTTATACAAATGGTACTAGTAGCTCCCTTATTTGACGCTCAGCATATAAAGGATAGTGACAGGACTGGTTGGCGTGTGAAAAACAAGGGTGGCTTATCGTGTAATATGTCTACGGCGTGGTATTCCAGTATGACAGCACTATACAGTTGGGCAGAGTACTGACTGCAACAAGTAGCCACCGTCGTGATATGACTGAAGTAATAGATAGATTATGGTCGCATTGAGTTGGTTGCTTTAAACACTGAGATGTTACTTTCAATTAAACGACTTAACCTGTGCTATTAAAAAGGGAAATGTCACCGACCATGCTACAAAAACAAATAGAGTATGGTTTCATCTCGTTGGTTAATTTAAACACCTCGATGGGCTACGCCTATCTCGATAACTCAATGAGACCATACTATATTACATAAATGCATACAATGTATACATACTGTATACATTTGCCTTGTTTGTAAAAAAATGAAGATGAACAAATCGTCACTTACCTATGTACACAAATATCCAAAGTCCACAGCTAATATTGACTTTAACTACTTAGTATACCCCGGAAGCGAACTTTTGATAAACATTAAAATGTCCGAATATAGGACATTTCGTCTTATCGTATACATGTTTTTATAACTCGCACTATTGACACATCTGGGTATAAAGATAATTTAAAGGGATACCATGCAATCTTGATTTTTTAAAAACTCGCGGTGTTCCGTTTGTTCTTCTACATAACTTGAACATGTTCAATCATTAATATTAATTGTATCATGGTCGGTGACATTTCTTTTGATGAAATCAAAGCATTAAATCGTTTAATTTAGGGTAACTAAAGAGGCATAGCTAAATACCAGATAGAGGAATTTAGAGTATGGACGTCATTCTGATGTCACAGTGTTACTAAGTACACCATGCTACAAAAAAGATAAAGCTGTCTCAGCTCGTTGGTTATTTAAACTTTTTTTGTTTTTCATATATCTTTATTTATTTACAATTAAGAACCAGATGATGTAAACAGTCATCTGGACGGCACTCGTAAACAGAAGAGATTACTGGAATAATTAAAAAACAACAAAAAAAAACACAAAAAAAAACACGCCCATCTCGGTGGTTAAATAAGCCAACTCGCTGAGAACAGACTCTATCTATTACTTATAAGAACAGTATAAGGCAGATTGTTTTTGCATATTACTAACTGTTGACTATACATGTATTGCGCAAAAAAAATATATATAAAACTGCTTGCGTATCATTAATTCAGATTTTGAGTTTTTATCTTTTCTGTTTATTTTTCCACAGGTATGGGAAAATGATACTGGATAAATAATTCGAGACGCTAATTTTAATGCTTGATAAAAAACTTCAAGATTGCCTTATGTCCCTTTAATCTAACACAAATACCTGAACATTTGGTGTAGTGAGCCTTGTCGTTACTTGAATACGTTTTAACAGAGACACGCTTGTTATATAAGCTATTGTAAATACGTATTATTTCATTATAGTTCAACCCTTCCGCCGCCAAATTTCAAGTGTCGTCTGCTAAAATTTGAATGTAAACCTTCCGGTAATATTTTAAATAAAAAGTGTTTTGGATGGTCTACATTATAATCCAGGTCAGCAGGCACATAAAGTGCATGCTGATCTGGGCCTACACTTGTCTCAAAATCAATGTTTTTGACTGTGGCAGCGAAGATGTTAACCAGAATATACAGTAGACCGACTAGCTAAATACTCTCAGTACATGTAGACAACTGATAAGGATCTACTTTAAAGTACATGTAGACCACGAGATACGTGATAATTTAACGTAGATGTAGACCATGCAATACGATCTACTTTAAAGTACACGTAGACCATGCAATACGATCTACTTTAAAGTACATGTAGACCACGAGATATTATCTACTTTAATGTACATGTAGACCACGGAGATGATCTACTTTAATATACATGTAGACTACGAGATATTATCTACTTTAATATACAAGTAGACCACGGATATGGTCTACTTTAATGTATATGTAGATCACGAGATATGATCTACTTTAAAGTACATGTAGACCATGCAATACGATCTACTTTAAAGTACATGTAGACCACGAGATATTATCTACTTTAATATACCTTGTAGACCACGGATATGATCTACTTTAAAGTACATATAGACCACGATATATGATCTACTTTACTGTACATGTAGATCACGAGATATTATCTAATGTAATGTACATGTAGACCACGGATATGATCTACTTTAATGTACATGTAGACCACGGATATGATCTACTTTAATGTACATGTAGACCACGGATATGCTCTACTTTAATGTATATGTAGACCACGGATATGATCTACTTTAATGTACATGTAGACCACGGATATGCTCTACTTTAATGTATATGTAGACCACGGATATGATATACTTTAATGTACATGTATACCACGGATATGATCTACTTTGATGTACATGTCGACCACGGATATGATCTACTTTAATGTTCATGTAGACCACGGATATGATCTACTTTGATGTACATGTCGACCACGGATATGATCTACTTTAATGTATATGTATACCACGGATATGATCTACTTTGATGTACATGTCGACCACGGATATGATCTACTTTAATGTTCATGTAGACCACGGATATGATCTACTTTAATGTACATGTAGACCACGGATATGGTCTACTTTAAAGTACATGTAGACCATGCGATACGATCTACTTTAATGTACATGTAGACCACGGATATGATCTACTTTAATGTATATGTAGACCACGGATATGATATACTTTAATGTACATGTATACCACGGATATGATCTACTTTGATGTACATGTATACCACGGATATGATCTACTTTGATGTACATGTCGACCACGGATATGATCTACTTTAATGTTCATGTAGACCACGGATATGATCTACTTTAATGTACATGTAGACCACGGATATGGTCTACTTTAAAGTACATGTAGACCATGCGATACGATCTACTTTAATGTACATGTAGACCACGAGATACGATCTACTTTAAAGTACATGTAGACCATGCGATACGATCTACTTTAATGTACATGTAGACCACGGATATGATCTACTTTAATGTACATGTAGACCACGATATACGATCTACTTTAAAGTACATGTAGACCATGCGATATATCTACTTTAAAGTACATGTAGACCATGCGATACGATCTACTTTAAAGTACATGTAGACCATGCGATAGATATACTTTAAAGTACATGTAGACCATGCGATACGATCTACTTTAAAGTACATGTAGACCATGCGATAGATCTACTTTAAAGTACATGTAGACCATGCGATAAGATCTACTTTAAAGTACATGTAGACCATGCGATACGATCTACTTTAAAGTATTTGTAGACCATGCGATACGATCTACTTTAAAGTACATGTAGACCATGCGATACGATCTACTTTAAAGTACATGTAGACCATGCGATACGATCTACTTTAAAGTACATGTAGACCATGCGATAGATCTACTGTAAAGTACATGTAGACCACAAGATACAATCTACTATATAGCTGAACCGGCAATATTCTTTACAGTCAGAATGAATGAATGAAATGGTGTTTTACGTCCCGTTAACACATCAATATTAGGTTATATTGGGACAGCAACCTCAGAAGAAGATGATACGAAGGATGAAGTTTCCCATCACACAGGCGTTCACCAGGGAGCGATCCCACGCGGAGCAAAGGTCTAGCTATAGCTCTAAATCCTTATACGTTGTGTTACCGATGCCGCTTCAGCCAATATTCACTTAAATGTGTTTCTGAACCGCGATAACCATAGCATAGCACAGAATATATATACAAGGCCATGCGCTTCCTTTCAATATCAAGATGGCTGAGGGCATTTTTTTAGAACATACAAGAATAATTATCCTTTGCGACGGAGAACGTTATAGGGGTATGTTTGCTTTAATTGAAATATTAAGTAAGTTACGAAGCAAAAACATATCTGAATCGAGCGCTTTGTGGATGGTTTTGCCATGAAAAGGATTTGAAATTTTCGCCACCGTGGAGATTCGGCAATTCAAATCAATTAAAATTACTGCTTTGTACAAATTCATTCGTAAATTTGTAAATTTCAATATTTTTTTCTATAGTGAAACATATGAAAAATACAGTTGAAGGGAATTTAAATATTGTTTCTTGTTTAACACCGAAGTGCAGTGGTGAAGTGGTTAGAGTCTCTGACCTGCAATACGGAGATCGTGGGTTCGAGTCCCTGGCGGCGTCATACCAAAGACTAAAAATATGGTAGTAGTTGCATCTTTGGCAAGCAAATTATGGGTCTACGTCTGGTTGACCCAGTGTCAGAAAAAAAAGTGACTGGGTGGGGTATCATGTACTACGGTGTGGTATTCCAGTGTGGCAGCACTATATCTGCTTCAAGTAGACTGTCGATAGACTGTCTTGTTTAACAGCTCAACAACACAGTATCTCAAGAAGTAGAGCGGCGGACTCTAGATCGAGAGGCTGTGGGTTCGATCCTCCTAATGGCCATTTTATTTATACTTGAGCAAGATAATAAATCCACATTGCTTAGTACTGGTTATACCGGAGAATTATTACTATAAGTTGTAAGAACTTGTTTCTCAATCTCTAAGATATTATTATCTCACTTTATTTCGAGTCACTCCAGAGGAAGGTTATATAATACAAGAGGTGTGTTCATTTAAATGTTCATTTAAATGGCAAGTTTAATGATTAAAAAAAAAATAGGACATACGCAAACATGTGCTACTGAAGTTGCTGCATCCGTATTTTATGAAAAAAAGGGGAGAAAATGAGATTTGAAGCAAAAACCTTCATTTACCTTCATTTATAAAAAAAATAACTACAACATATAATAAGGAAAAAACTGGTTGTATATTGTCGTTCAAAGTTATAGTATTCCGGCATGTCCATGTTCGAACGTAAAAAAATGGAATATATTTTTTCTTGCTATTTTTCGGTTTTCTCGATTTTAGCGAGCATTAACATGAAATTCAGCGCGTTGAAAATGATCAAATTTATGAAAAATCTAGTTCAACACATCAGCTGCAGGCATTGTTATGATTTCCTACGTTATAAAAAATAACTTGTAATACTCTATATATTATCAGAATAAATTTGGAAAATATATTACTTAAAATTTGGTGGCAAAACACACACATTTGCAAACAATGACGAAAAAAACCACATATTTGACCAAAGATATGTGATATACAGTAAAAATGACTTTTCATTTTTTTGTCTTACAAAATATAAATAAAATGCTTATTTTTGGTAATTTATAATTGCTTTCGCGTCAAATACGAGCATATTGTCTTAGTATCTATCAATTTCATAATACTGCGATAATATTCAACTTTTATATTTTTTTCTTAAAATTAAACATCCGATCATATTTAAATTACACACAAACACAGTTTTTAAAAATTGTAATAAGCAATTATTGGAATTAATTTGGGTTTAGGTACATATCTAAGGCAATAGAAACATATAGGTTTAAAATAGCATGCAAACAGCGTGAAATCGAAAATTATTTTTCAATGCATAAGTTCCAAATGACGGTCTCACATAATTAAATTATTTATCTTTAATGACAGTCACTTCTGTTGAAAAAAGCAAATCATAAACAAAAGTGTTACGTTATGTTGAAAACCAGGGCCCGTATTCGTAAAGTAACTTCAGTAGAAAATATTACTAAGTCAGAATTTAAGATTTTTACATATTTTCAAATGTCCTTATTAACCTCACAGCGGCACTAAAGGGCGTCTATTTTAAGATAGATATATAGCTTTGGGTTTTATTAATCCATAGCATTATTAAAACTATAAGAAAGATGTCTTCAACAATAGAAAAATGTGTTTGAAAATTTGATAAAGTTTGACTTAAGTTACGATATTACCAAGAAGCTTTATGAATACGGACCCTGGTAACTCGCTACGATTATGGTGACTGTCAAACATATTCATATCGTCCTTAAGTTCATTCGTGCCTCTTTCTTCTTCTTCTTCTTCTTCTTCTTCTTCTTCTTCTTCTTCTTCTTCTTCTTCTTCTTCTTCTTCTTCCTTTCTTTTTGCCTTGTTGATGATCTTTTCACAGCAGTTACATATAATGTAGTATTGGCCTGGCTATAGGCTAGCTGGTTTTAAATTTTTGCCTAAAATCAATGGTTTAAATGCATACACATTTCATCAGACGATATTGCAATAGAATAATATCCACCAGCACTTAAACATGAATTCACATCAAATCAACCGGCAAATGAATTACAACACGTACATATAAAGATCGGGATATATTTAATGTTTGGTAAAGTTATATATTTTAATTACTCATATATATGTATATAGCTGCAAATCATACACTGGGTTTCCATTTATTGCTTATAGATCTAATATTAACCACACTAGACTCTATCTCAACAACTCTCGACAAGCAACTATTGGTGGGGGTGGGGGGGGGGGGGGGGGGGGGAGGGGGAAGTAATAATCAACGAGGTTGCATTTAAATTCAACACCACTTGAGTATGTAACAATCCGCATTTCAGCTCCCAACTTTTCCTGTTTGATTTCAGCTCCCAACGTTTCTATTTTGGTTTCAGCTATCAACTGTTCTGGTTTTGTTTCTGCTCTTAACTGCTCTGGTTTGGTTATGCTCCTAACTGCTCTGGTTTGATTTCTGCTCCTAACTATTATGGTTTGGTTTTTGCTCCTAATCTTTCTGATTTGGTTTCAGCTCCTTACTTTACTTTTCTGGTTTGTTTTCAGCTCCTAACGTTTCTGGTTTTGTTTCAGCTCCTAACTGTTCTGGTTTGGATTCAGTACCCAACCTTTCTAGTTTTGTTTAAGCTCCCAAATTTTCCGGTTTAGATTTAGCTCGTTATACTTTATCTTCAGTTTCAGATCAGCTTTTCTGATATACACATAGTTTGAATACATCGATAACATTACAGCTAATGTTGCTGTGTATTGTTCATAAATAAAAGTATATAATTTATGTTACATGGTTTCGATGAGTGTATGTAAGAAATGACAGGAACCTGGGATTTACTCTCTTATTAATTTACTATTCTGCCTTTGCGTCATAGTATGTAACGGGCGAACAGTTTGATATGTACTAGACGTGAGAATCATGGCTCTTATGGTGGTATGTGCTACCATATAGCCATGATTCTTCGCTATTTAGTTTCCTTCAGGACCCCGAACCGACCCCCGTTCGTACTCTTCCGGCGAGGTTTCTGAAGGCATCATATAATGCCTGCATAAACAACCACCGTATTTCAATACAACAAACCTTAAATAGCTCACCTGCATGCAGAAGACTTACCAAAGAGAGGAAAGACACGCCGATATTGCCAGTGCTCGAATACCACCGTTAGAGGTCCGACATTTTCATTGTTTACGTTCCAAATCATCTTGTTGTCGTATGACGTCTCGTTCCCTATTTTTAAACTTAACCCTGCCCTAATCACACACCTGGCGCTTTGTCGCTTTGTGTCAGCTGTGGGCGGGTTTAAGTTTCAAATACGGAATACGTGTCTTACGAAAACGCCTAAGATTGACGAGGTTTTCTTCTCTTTGGTGAGTGTTATGCATGCACGCGTGGTACTTAAGGTTTAATCTATTGAAATACGGCGGTTGTTTATGCAGGCATTGCTTGATTTCTTCAGAAACCTCTCTTGATGGGGTCGACCCTGATACCTAAAACAATCTATAAATGGTGGCATCGCAGCTCTATGGTATAGGTACACACCATAAGAGCTACGATTCGATATGAACACCTATGATTAAACGTTTGATTCCAAACCTACTGACATACTTCTGCCTACTATAAGAGACACGTCTTTGATTTATCATCCGTAACCTTGCGTGATGGGCACTTAAGAACACAAATGGAGCTTATTTCGGATGCTCATTTCTGGAGTAGAGCAACACAGGATTGCAGGCCTCTTGGAAGGGTCAGCAGCGCGTAACAACTTCCTAAATAAGCGTGGCCTATTGTTCAATCTATGACGCCTTCTTCTGTTTGTCTTTCTCAGTTTCCACAACGTTTATGTGTAAAATTCCGTCGATCAAAACCGCCACATAGCAGCCCATGAAAGGTCCCAACCAGTAAACGAAGATGTGTTCCCAGTGAGTGGTACCCTCGCATCCACACGTGTGGCCAGTCGCCATGGCAGGATTGAAGTACATTCCAGTAAGGCTTATACCTGAAATAAAAATGTGTACGATGAAACACGACCTACAACAGGATAGGAGTGAACAAAACGTATGAGCCTTCTGATTTTTGTGCAACATGAGCATCATGCAATTTCATGTCAATTTGTATTTGTTTGTATGGTGTTTTACGTCATTTTCAACACATGTAAGGTTATATATGACGGTCGATGTTGTTGTGGTGGAGGCAGACCACCCACTTTTCCTGGGTAGAACCAGTACTGTACACCTCCCGCCATCCGTAAGAATCGACACTTCCTCACTTACAAGTCGAGCTCCCAGTGGCATTCGAACCTGCTGCGGTGAGAGGCGAAGGTTTACAACGCCTCGTCGTTAACCATTCGGCCACGGAGACGCTTGATTTTATGTCAAACATTAGACGTGAGAATTATAAGAACCCACAATAAGAGCTATGATTCTCGCAGCTAGGTCGAACATGTGAACGAAGACATATCAAGTAAAAAGTGTTCGGTTATAGAGCTTGTATATCTTGCAATTTCAGAATGAGGTTGTGATATATATAAAAACTCGCGTCATCTAAGTTGTTCGATGTAACATGCATAATTTTATGTTTAAAATCATTATTAAATTATATGAATAGTCCATATCAAATGGGTTTTGCATATAAATGATTGTTCTCGTATAAATATATACTCGGTAAAAAAAGTTTTGGACCAGGGTATATAAAGTCATATAAAAATAAAACTAGTGAACAGAATTTAATTATCCTTTTTTAGTAATCAATGTCTACCTTACCCGGTTAATTTGGTACCAAAAACATTAAATTCTAAAGAAGATTAGACTTTTAAAAAATATGGCGAACACACAAAGGGTCTGTAAAAAATGTTGCAAAGTCCATAACAGCAATAACAGACATTCGAGTAACCAATAAAAAGATTATTATTTTTTTGCAAACTTTCATTGTTAACGATAATTATTGTTGATTGTTGATCTATTGTCAATTATCAACTGAGATAATAAGGGATATTTAAAAAAATCCGTCAACTGGTTTTCTTTTTATGCGCCATTATATGCCCTGGTCCAAAACTATTTTTACCGAGTATATATAAACATATATGTAGAACAATGTTAATTAATTAAAACAAATGAAAACTCCAACATGCATTAACTTTTATTTCATTATATACACACGGTGTAACATTTTGGAATAGTGGCGTCAAAGGATTTCCTGTCCAGTTATACGACTCTTCACTTGCCAAGGACAATCATAAAGGAGCCCGTGGCCAGTTTGAGGAGCTCATCACTTACCAAGGACAATCATAAAGGAGCCCGTGGCCAGTTTGAGGAGCTCATCCAGAACTGAGTGTCTCAAAATTGTCTGTCTGCCCAACCATGTGTCTATCAGGGTGGCGCCTAGTTCTATACCGATCCCATACATAAAGGCAACGTTTAGATCGGTATCGCACCGTGTCTCGAAATACCTGTATAGAGAATGAAAAGCAAGACCTATTACATATAAACACTGACATGGTGACGACAATATAAACAAAATACAGGCGCCACGATGTGTGTGTGTCAATATGTATATATAACCTAACTACTACAGGCCGGTAACCAGAGAGGCAAAACACCGAGGTAGCAAATATAAGTACTAGTGACGTCAAAGGGACAAATCGAGGTTTCTACGCAACAGTGTTAAACTAAATATGAACAAAGAAGAAGATGCATTCAGTGGTGTATTGAACCCTCGAAATGTAAGAATCCCTGGAAAACAACAACAAATGAAGTAATTTAAAGGGACACATGGCAATCTGATTTTTTAAAACTCGCGAAGTCCCGTTAGTTTTTCTACATTAATTTGTTCAATCATTTATATTAAATATAACAAACGTATAAAGCAAATTCTTTTTGCATATTACTAACTGTTGATTATATTGCACCAATAAAATATTTAAACATCTCGCAGAATAAGAAGAAAAATGAAAACCCAACAGTTTATTTAATTATGCAAACAGGATTAAAGTCAAGCTGATACGGCATTAATAAATAGAGACGCTAAGTTGAATGCTTGATAAACACTTAAAGATTGCTGTGTGTCTCTTACAGAAAAATCAATTGTACATGTTGTAAATGGTTGGATATTGTTTGCAGTTCATTATTTGAATTGCGAATTGGCTGTCAGTTCGTAATTCGGGCGAATTGGCAACTGGCTAAAGTAAAGAACTAATGCTCGCGATTCCAATAGAAAACAATTTCAAATGAAATATTTTAAAGAAGAAAAAAATCATAAGTATCTACGTTTCCCTTTTCCTGCAAGGATTTCTGCAAGGATTGCAGAAATCCTTGCAGGAATACTTAACTAAATATATTATCATTATTATACTTATTTTATTTGTTATTAGAGTACTAGCATTTAAACCTTTGAATAACATCGATTCTCTTATCAGCCACTGGAATTCAGTTTCTATCTGTCAAACACAAGTTATCTGATTTCGTTCTCTTGAAGTCTGATATAGAACTGAGAAGAAAACATATATAAAATTCAAGGCTGCAATGATAACACGGCATTTCAGGGAAATCCACTGTGCCATGACTCGGATATACTTTGGCCAAACTACTAATTGATTTACGGATTTATTGCGTTGTGGTCTGTATATAATATTATAAAATGTCGGAAAAAAACCCTGACTATTTCCCTGCCTGTTTTAAGTACCATTGAAGGAAAGCCGGGAGACTTGGTTGATATCATGGCGAACTTTGAATTCGTAGATACATGTTCGAGCCTCACAGGCATTTCCGTGAATCAGATTCCTTTCTCCGAGCATGTTAAAGAATCATAGAAATATATTTGATAGCAAGAGTAGGTCACGGCTCCTCTCGTTCCCATTTCTCTGGGACGGCTCTGTATAGCATTAGATTATTAACTCCGTTGATGGACTGTCAAACAACACTTCAAACGATTTGTTTGTTTGATGTTTTACGTAATTATAGCACATTTTAGGCCATAAACGAAGGCCGATTTTTTTTGTGGGAGAGGCTGAGCACCCCAGTTATTGTATACCTCCCACCATCCGTATGAATCGACACTTTCTCACTTACAAGTCGAGCTCCGCAGCGGTGAGAGGCGAGAAGATTTACAACGCAACGTCGTTAACCACTCGACCACGGAAGTGATCACTTAAAACGAACAAAGTCACACACAGTTTTCTTGTATTAAGTGGTGGTATACGTTACCTGTCTCTGTGGTCGGGTACCATATCTAGAGACCAGACCAGTCTCGCAAACTTGTAGGAAGCCAGTCCAGCAAGGGCCTGTATCACTATCATTAGAACCCCGGATATCGTGGAAGTCTTTCGTTCTAGAAGCTGTGTGAAAGCATGGCAAGGATTTTCTGAGGCGCCATAAAATGTTCTGTTTGCAATGAAACATTCGATAATGACAGCTATGAACAACCAGACGCTACCGTAGTTCTTGTAAATGAAATTGTTTTCGAAAAAATATGCGCACATTTCAAGAGTTGCTAAAAATGTTGCTACGTAAGCTTTGATCGGTTTTGGGGTTACTTTGTTGTTTAATGCTCTAAGCGACCATCCAGTTCCCATGGTGATAATGAAGAACATGAGCGACGCACTGTATGGAGAAACAAACTCCTCCGGAGCCAGTTGTCCGAATACAATCTTGGAGAAATCGCTGTACACCATCTTGATACCTGCAATACAGACGTACACATTTTTATTTGTTCATATGTCACTCAAGGAAAGGTTATATATGAGTAATGTATAGAGGCATGCAATGAAAGAAATGCAATGTTGAGAAACATATATGCAGGGAGTAAGTATACATTATACTTAATCCCTGATACAGGATATGAAAAGAAGACATAGAGAATGTCGACAAGATGCATTAGTCTAAGTCCCTCTAAAGGAACCTAGTAGCACTACACTCCAAACAAATATTCAAGAAAAGAGATACTAGTAATATTCTTAACAATCAATATCAGCCCGTGTTCATGCCCACATCTCCCCATCAGTCAAAACCATCTATGTCAGTTGGGTGCCTCTCGTAGCGTACTCGCCTCTCACCAGTGCGACCCGGGTTCGATTCTCCGTCTCTGCATTGCAACGTTTATGTCTTTGCTTGCATATATACGTTCAGCAAGCCTGAAAAGAGGATACACGCATCGAACAGGAAGTGTAAGTCTTCCTCAGAACAGAAGCTATCCAGCTGGCTTGCGGAACGTCGGTGGTTCTACCCAGGTGCCCGCCCGTGCACGAAAATTGCCCGGAGGGGCACCTGGGGTCTTCCTCCACCAGTGGAAGCTGGAAAGTCGCCATATGACCTTAGCTGTTGGTGCGACTATAAAATCCAATTCAATTCAATTCAATTCCTCAGAATAATTGCAAATCACTATTATTTTAGTTGTCTGATATATACATATTGCACAAAAGACACAAACAGTCCAAAGGATTCTAAACAAGGGACATGTGAGTATTCGGCTTTTTATAAGTCCATTTTTAGGTGTATGCGTTATTCAATACTTATTATGATTAAGACATTTTGAATATGTATTACACATAAAGACACTGTTAACACATGCAAACACAAACTCCAATTACATGTCTGTTTTAATGCTTTTTAATTGCAATGTATGTCTTTGTTAACGATGTTTAACACCAGTTTGAATTACCCCCACCCAAATAAATCACAATAAAGAAGTATGCATATGAAATCTTGCACGAAAAACATCGAAGAAGAAGTTTAATGGTAATACATAGAGTAATACATAAACTACTGTACTAACTACTATCCTTGGCAACTATTTGTTAGAATTGGTACAGTTGTTACAATGGCACCTTCTTAACATATTCTTTGCATTTTATAGTCATAACCTATTTTTGTGCATGCAGAAATAGTGCAAGCTGAATGACAGTTACCTAAAAAAGGGGAAGTTGCCACAATGATGGAGGTAGTTGTGACAATGATGGGGGTAGTTGCCACAATGATGGAGGTAGTTGCCACAATGATGGGGGTAGTTGTGACAATGACAAATATTATCATACAGGAGTGCATGTACTGCCTTAAACTGTGTCTCATTGATCTCAATATTAGTATTTACTTATCTTTGTCTATGACAAAAATATACTTTCTTATACCTTTAGTTTTATGGGTGAAGCTATTGAAGACGCACTTTAAAAGAAACAAAATTCAATAAAGTGGATGTTGTTTAACGGATTATCAACAGATTATATGTTATTAAGACCCGCCCTAGAGAGAGAGGAGCCATACGTAGGAATCCGGGAACCCGCCATAATACTAATAACAAATAGATTACTATAGTTCTTTAACTTGAAGGATAAACTCCGATACACAGGACCGCCCTGTTTACGCCCCCATCAGACGTACGAGGCTACCTCTGTCTTTTCGAAGGAAAGTGTCTTGCCAAATAACACACCGATTAAATCCAGCGGCGCCGGCGAGGCTTGAATGCGTTACTCCGGATTTCAAATCCACTGTGCTATCCACTGGGCCACAGGCTGTATGCGCTCAAAGAGGGTGACTGCTTTGAAATGCATACATCTAAAATGCTAAAACTTCATTATTTCAATGATACGGTTAAATCCAAAAGGCTGGCGTTCACAACAGTCATTCTTTTCTAGAAAATGTGTGTATGTGTGCGTTGTTCTACGGAGTATACTCCTCCGCCAGCGTACCAAGAGAATAATCTCTCAATGGCACGGTATTATGTCTGGACTGTCACGAGTTTCAGCATGTCTGTAAGCCTTATCTATGCCCATCCCATTGCTACGTTTTGACTGATAATATCAATTAATGGCAAAGTATTTGCGATAATAAAAGACAATAAATAACACTCATATCTCGTTTAAATAATAGTATTACTTAAAATTACGATATATTATAAGCATAAAATAAAACATTGAATTTATTTAAAACAACAACAACAACAACAACAACAACAACACAAAAAACAAAAAAAACACACAAAAAAACGCTTACGTTTAAGGATCGGTACCCCGGATATCGGGATAGCACACATTTCAATACTCAGAAAACTATGTCTGACATACCGGTACTACTACAACAAGAGGCCCAAGAGGGCCTGTGTGCGTTCTACTGGCTAAAACAGCTCTTATCGGGGGATCAGAAGTCGTCGGGACAAAGCGTGTGTATTAAAACCTTTAAAGGGAAATAACTCTGCCAAAAATCTTTCAACCGTAACATGGTGATGATATGCACAACTAGGCTTGGTATTGATCATTCCTGCAACGTTTTTCTGAAATCCGGCAATGGGTTCAGGAGAACTAGTCCGGACAAAGTTTGTGTAGTAAAACATTTAAAGGGCCATAACTACACTGAATATCTTTTAACCAGAACACGGTGATGATATGCACACCTAGGCTTGGTACTGATCATCCCTGCAATGTTTCGCTGAAATCTAACCAGGGGTTCAGGAGAACTAGTCCGGACAAAGGTTTTGTAGTAAAACCTTTAAAGGGCCATAATTCCATCAAAAAAACCTGGGGTGAGGCCAAATTTGACCATAGGGTCACCATTTAAAAACACTTGGTAGAGGACCATAAGCTGAGTGTAAATACAAAATATTAAACTTTTGACTCTTGCAGTTTCAGTAGATATTTTTTAAGTTTTTCCCTGTATATAAGTGTATGTCAAGCTGTGACCACTGGGGTGAGGCCAAATTACAACCCAGGGTCACCATTTGAACAAGCGTTTTAGAGGAACATAAGCTGATAATAAAATACAAAATATTAAACCTTTAGATATTTTAGTTTCAGAGAAGACGATTTTTTAAGATTTTCCCTATATTAGTCTAGGTAAAACTATGACCCCTGGGGCGGGCCAAATTTGACCTAAGGGTCACCATTTGAACAAACGTTTTAGAGGAACATAAGCTGATAATAAAATACAAAATATTAAACCTTTACCTCTTTAGTTTCAGAGAAGACGATTTTTTAAGATTTCCCCTATATTAGTCTATGTAAAACTGTGACCTCTGGGGTGGGGTCAAATTTGACCCCATAGTCACCATTTGATGATTTGTATGGTGTTTTACGACACTTTTTCAATATATATGACGGTCGATTTTTTTTGGTGGAGGCAGACCACCCACTGTTCCTGGGTAGAACCAGTACTGTACACCTCCAGCCATCCGTAAGAATCGACACTTCCTCATTTACAAGTCGAGCTCCCAGTGGGATTCGAACCCGCAGCGGTGAGTGGTGAAGGCGTTTACAACGCAACGTCGTTAACCATTCGGCCACGGAGACTCTGTCACCATTTGAAAAAACTTGGTAAAGGAACTATAAGCTGATAATTAATAAATAAAAAAAATTAAATGTGAGTTTCAGAGAAGACCTTCTTCCCATAATACGCAAAACTGATCCAACAAGAGCACCTAAGCTCCCAATTAAAAACATAAAAAAAAACAATAACCCCCCCCCCCCCCCACCCCCCCCCCCCCCCCCCTCTAAAAAAAACAACAACAATAATAATAATTTTAAAAATTGAACCCATGAACCAAGGTTTCTTTAAAAAAAATAAAAATAAAAAAAATAAAAAAATATTTTAAAAATAATTTTAAATAATTAAACAAAACAATTCTTTTTTAAAATGAAGTAGTTTTATAAAATGAACCCATCAAAGCCCATCAACCAAGGTTTCCGATCTGGCTGGTTTTCAAACTTATCCGAGCGTTCATTGATATCAACAATCTAGCCAAGATTGGGAAAGATCGAATACAAAATATTTTTTTCAATAATTCAAGGGCACATAACTCTGGTGTTCCTGGTCCAATATAGCTGGTTTACGAACTTTCCGAGCTTTCTTTCCTATTAACAATCTGGTAAAGTTTAGTTAAGATCGGATGAAAAGTGAAGGCCCTATCGTCTTAACGAGACAAAACATAGCATTTTTAACTAAATCAAGGGCCATAACTCCGCTTCTAGCTGGTTGTCGAACTTGTCCAAGCTTTCATTGATATTAACAATCTGGTAAAGTTTGGTAAAGATCGGATGAAAAATGAAGGCCCTATTGTCTTAACGAGACAAAAGTTAACGACGGACGACGGACGGACGGACGGACGGACAACGGACGACGTATGGACAACGGACAACTCGGCCGCCCATAAGCTCTGCTGACCTTTGGCCAATATAGCTAATAGGTTTGCTTAATAGTACTTCGTGCGAAATAAGTGTGTACTTTTGTAAAACAAACAACTCAAAATTTAACCCATGAAAAGGGAGGTGGGTGCATGCACTTCTGTCGTAATCTTAGGTCGTTTTCTCTTTGGCTGCAACTGCTTTGGCTCTTCAGTAAAATCATGGATACATTCTGAGGTAATTCTAATTAAGTATTTCTATATATATTTACAAAAATATTAAAGTATATCGTTTACTATGTGTTCTGGGTTTTGACTTTATTGTTGAGGAATTTCTTTTGATGTGATATACTTTTATTTACATTGTCTTGTCAAAAGGGTTAATAGCGAGGCCGTATTGCCTACTGACCGTTCCGCTGTTTATGTTTGTATATTGTCCCATTCACACACGGTGCAATTTCTTTTGAGTGCTGTGGTTTATACAGGACTATTTCTCTCATTTTAGTTTATATAGATGCTGACAATGCTGCTGACAAAGCTTCAGCAATCAATGTATTTTATCCAACGCTTCATGTGAATACCCAATTGGTCCATAAAGGGTTTTGACATGACAATGCAGCGGACTCCTTTGTGGTTTTAGTGGGTGGATTTATCAAATATGCGACTTAAAATAGACAGTTTCAATTGTTTTAATTAATTTAGGTCTTTATAATGTAATACCCCACCAAAAGTTCCATTCTTGTTAAATATTGCTGTTCTTAAAGCTAACTCTAAAGTGATTTTATTAAAAGTGTACAACTGCAAGTCATAAACAAGAGGCCTCGCCTCGGCCTCACCTGTAAGTGCTCACATGTTAAAGAAACAATTACAACAGCAATTTCCTGATATAACTGTGACTGGGTCAAATTTTACCCCAGTATCACCATTTGAACGAACTAGTTAAAGGACCATAAGCTTATACTACATGCAGAATATTAGACACGTAGCTCATGTAGATTCGGATATTTTTCAAGGCTTTACTTTTAATAGCTTTACTATAGTGTGACCCACAGGGCAGGACCAAACTGAGTCAAGGTCACCATTTGACCAGACTTAGTAGAGAACCATAAGCTTATGCTACATGCACAATATTAGACATATAGCTCTGGTAGTTTCAGAGAAGATTGTTTTTCATATGTTTATATATAACTCTATGCAAATATTTGACCCCTGAGGTATGACCAAATATGACCTCAGGGTCATCAGTTTAGCAAATTTCGTAGAGGACTATAAGCTTATGCTACATGCAAAATATTAGACGTCTAGCTCTGGTAGTTTCAGAGAATATTGCTTTTTTAGATGATAATATATAACTCTATGTAAATATTTGACCCCTAGGGTATGTATGGCCAAATATGATCAAAGGGTCACAATCTTAGAAAATTTGGTAGAGGACTATAAGGTTATACTGCTTGTAAAATATTAGACGTCTAGCTATTGTAGTTCCAGAAAGGGTTTGTTTTTAAAAGAGTGTCCTATATAACTCTATGTAAATAGGTGGCCCCTGGGGCGTGGCTAAATTTTATTTTTTGTAGAGGTTCATAAGCTTATGCCACATGCAAAATATAAGACCTCTAGCACTTAAGGTTTCAGAGAAAACGATTTTTTAAAGAAACCTGACTTTTATATAAAATGGGAGATAACGCTAATAACAGGAAACAGCTACCATGTTAGCACTGCTATCATGGATTTTTTCTTTCTCTACAATGTACTCCTTAACATGGTACCAGTTGAGATGGTAGCGGACATGGTCTATATACACATAATGTATACATATACATACTAAAGGAAAAAAGAAACGCAACTCGCAAATCCACGCTATATACAGCACACTTAATTCCACGTAACAATTCAAAAAAATCCCAAGATGTTTTGTAAAAAAAAGGGTTGCAGCTAGTTAGTGAAAGGACACAACTGTACTGTTGGAAGTAGACCTTTTAATCGCAATGATCTTTGAACATTCGGCATTTCAATACTGTATTTAATGTAATGTTACATCCTAAGTTTGCTCACACCTGCTTGGGCTAAACACGTGTTATATCAATAATGAGTTTTCGAAGGGATAAAAATAGGTGTGCTATGTGTAGTTTTAGTCTATTTCCCCAAAGGAAAGGTCTAATGTAGCCAAGTACCGTTCGATTAACAGCAGCATAATTATTAAACATACACTATATAGAGAAATCCCGAGTTGCGTTTCTTTTTTCCTTTAGTGTATATGTATATATACATAGTGTTGTATATAGTTTAGTAAACAACAATCGACTATCAGTACTATTATACACACCGTCAGTATGACTGAATGGTAATTTACTAATTATCTCGGTGTACACAATTATAACAAAACATGGAAAGTAGTTAATACTATGTATACAATGTCAATATGGCGGAATGGCAATTACAAAGCAACATATAGTCTATATCACAGAAGAAAGGTTAACCGTGAGATGGGAAGCAGATATTAAAATTCCATATGTCGTATCAAAATGTAAAAATAACCATTAATCTAAATCGAAAATACCATGTAATTATTCGTATACTGAATAAAAAAGGTTCTATCTTTTAAAGTAGCTATTCCGCCAAACAACAACCAAATTTTACTGCATATGTACACCGTTTCTAAACCTACATATTTTGAGAATCCAAACTCTAAATACACAATATAAACGGCTTGATTCAGCCAGCAAACCCCCGAAACTGGAGCTTCGATTTAAGAGTTACCAGTTTATAATTCGTTTTACGCATATTCAACCACGGGTATTTTAAGAACCCGTGAATAAACCTAAACTTTCGGCACATATACATTATTATACTACCTGAACACCTTGATCGAGTTTTGATAAACGGTTTTGTAGTTTAATTTTGATGTTATTTGGCGGGCTATTTAAAGTGATGTATGTCTTATAAAAATGTAAAAATAACCATTAACCTAAATCGCAAATACCAAGTGATTATTCATAAACTAAATTAAAAGTATTCCATTTGCTAAGCGTCTTTTGCATGCACATTTAACAATACAGTTTATTTTCTCACATAAAATGGTTTATATCGCAATATATATAAAAGCAGGGAGTTACTCCCATATAAAGGTATATTCAGGTAACATTTCAATGGTCGCTTTATGTATTACAGTATGCTTTATTAAACAGACGAATGAATGGTTGAATACCCATAGGCTACACAAGTGTCATGTCATTACATGTATGCAACACACTCTCTCTCTCTCTATATATATATATCTATATCTATCTATTCAAACTATTTTCATTTTCGCTCTATTAAACTATACGTTAACTCCGAAACCTATACATGACGAAGTTGATAAATTAATTAATTACCATAATTAATTAATTACTAACATTACTATTTGCCCTTGACGAAACAGACTAGTCCAAGGTCATGAAAAGGACTATACACAAGTAATGTATCATTGTTTGAAAATGCTATATAAGAATACAGAGCTACATGCACGTACGAACTTAATTACCTACTTACCGGTAACTATCCAGTCCTTATGTGTTCACCTTTCCTCGTTAATTATGGCGAAAAAGTCAGTTATTTTGCTCGTCCTATACGGCATGAATTATTAAAACGTCAGTGCACAGAATTATGAAGGTTGCTTTGCTGCTGAAACAAGCGAATGCTAATGGGAAAAGTAAAGTATGGGGATAACAACCCTTTGCATGAATATATAGTCGTGCATCCAGTTTAACTTTACTGGCTAAATAAACCTATAAAACTAGTTTTGTAATACACATATATATATAGCTCCAGGGATATACTGCAATATTGAAGTGTATATTATACGCAAAAATTAGTACATTTATTTACTTTAATGCCAATATTTACTTTAACGCTGCGTATTTGGGGCAAATCAAATTGAAAGTTATAGTATAGTGTGTTGTTTGTTTTCGATATTTTACAATAATTGTTACTTATTGTCTAATGCAATGCACTCACAAATTAGGTAAAATTCCCAATTAATTTTTTGTATCATTCGAAAATATACCGAGCTAGTGTAAAGTCACAATGTTGTGTGATGTAACTTTTAACGAACTTGTTAACGGAGATACTTTAAAAGCCTAAGGCGATAAAGTACTAAACAAGAAAAAGTTGCAGCCTCGAACTGATTGTGTAAGAGGTTTTAGTACAACTTTATATCCACTGACACCAGCCTATCACTGCCTCTAGCCTCGCATTGATTGTGTAGGGAGTCTTAATACAACTATATAGCCACTGACTCCAGCCTCGCATTGATTGTGTGGGGAGTCTTAATACAACTATATAGCCACTGGCTCCAACCTCGCATTGATTGTGAAGGGAGTCTTAATACAACTATATAGCCACTGGCTCCAGCCTCGCATTGATTGTGTAGGGAGTCTTAATACAACTATATAGCCACTGGCTCCAGCCTCGCATTGATTGTGTAGGGAGTCTTAATACAACTATATAGCCACTGACTCCAGCCTCGCATTGATTGTGTAGGGAGTCTTAATACAACTATATAGCCACTGGCTCCAGCCTCGCATTGATTGTGTAGGGAGTCTTAATACAACTATATAGCCACTGGCTCCAGCCTCGCATTGATTGTGTAGGGAGTCTTAATACAACTACATAGCCACTGACTCCAGCCTCGCATTGATTGTGTAGGGAGTCTTAATACAACTACATAGCCACTGGCTCCAGCCTCGCATTGATTGTGTAGGGAGTCTTAATACAACTATATTGCCACTGACTCCAGCCTCGCATTGATTGTGTAGGGAGTCTTAATACAACTATATTGCCACTGGCTCCAGCCTCGCATTGATTGTGAAGGGAGTCTTAATACAACTATATAGCCACTGGCTCCAGCCTCGCATTGATTGTGTAGGGAGTCTTAATACAACTATATAGCCACTGGCTCCAGCCTCGCATTGATTGTGTAGGGAGTCTTAATACAACTACATAGCCACTGACTCCAGCCTCGCATTGATTGTGTAGGGAGTCTTAATACAACTATATTGCCACTGGCTCCAGCCTCGCATTGATTGTGAAGGGAGTCTTAATACAACTATATAGCCACTGACTCCAGCCTCACATTGATTGTGTAGGGAGTCTTAATACAACTATATAGCCACTGACTCCAGTCTCGCATTGATTGTGTAGGGAGTCTTAATACAACTATATAGCCACTGACTCCAGCCTCGCATTGATTGTGTAGGGAGTCTTAATACAACTATATAGCCACTGACTCCAGCCTCGCATTGATTGTGTATGTAGTCTTAATACAACTATATAGCCATTGACTCCAGTCTCGCATTGATTGTGTTGGGAGTCTTAATACAACTATATAGCCACTGACTCCAGCCTCGCATTGATTGTGTAGGGAGTCTTAATACAACTATATAGCCACTGGCTCCAACCTCGCATTGATTGTGTAGGGAGTCTTACTACAACTATATAGCCACTGACTCCAGCCTCGCATTGATTGTGTAGGGAGTCTTAATACAACTATATAGCCACTGACTCCAGCCTCGCATTGATTGTGTAGGGAGTCTTAATACAACTATATAGCCACTGGCTCCAACCTCGCATTGATTGTGTAGGGAGTCTTAATACAACTATATAGCCACTGACTCCAGTCTCGCATTCATTGTGTATGTAGTCTTAATTCAACTATGTAGCCACTGGCTCAAGCCTCGCATTGATTGTGTAGGGAGCCTTAATACAACTATATAGCCACTGACTCCAGCCTCGCATTGATTGTGTAGGGAGTCTTAATACAACTATATAGCCACTGACTCCAGTCTCGCATTGATTGTGTAGGGAGTCTTAATACAACTATATAGCCACTGACTCCAGCCTCGCATTGATTGTGTAGGGAGTCTTAATACAACTATATAGCCACTGACTCCAGCCTCGCATTGATTGTGTAGGGAGTCTTAATACAACTATATAGCCACTGACTCCAGTCTCGCATTCATTGTGTATGTAGTCTTAATACAACTATGTAGCCACTGGATCCAACCTCGCATTGATTGTGTAGGGAGTCTTAATACAACTATATAGCCACTGGCTCCAGCCTCGCATTGATTGTGTAGGGAGTCTTAATACAACTATATTGCCACTGACTCCAGCCTCGCATTGATTGTGTAGGGAGTCTTAATACAACTATATTGCCACTGGCTCCAGCCTCGCATTGATTGTGAAGGGAGTCTTAATACAGCTATATAGCCACTGGCTCCAGCCTCGCATTGATTGTGTAGGGAGTCTTAATACAATTATATAGCCACTGGCTCCAGCCTCGCATTGATTGTGTAGGGAGTCTTAATACAACTACATAGCCACTGACTCCAGCCTCGCATTGATTGTGTAGGGAGTCTTAATACAACTATATTGCCACTGGCTCCAGCCTCGCATTGATTGTGAAGGGAGTCTTAATACAACTATATAGCCACTGACTCCAGCCTCGCATTGATTGTGTAGGGAGTCTTAATACAACTATATAGCCACTGACTCCAGTCTCGCATTGATTGTGTAGGGAGTCTTAATACAACTATATAGCCACTGACTCCAGCCTCGCATTGATTGTGTAGGGAGTCTTAATACAACTATATAGCCACTGACTCCAGCCTCGCATTGATTGTGTATGTAGTCTTAATACAACTATATAGCCACTGACTCCAGTCTCGCATTGATTGTGTAGGGAGTCTTAATACAACTATATAGCCACTGACTCCAGCCTCGCATTGATTGTGTAGGGAGTCTTAATACAACTATATAGCCACTGGCTCCAACCTCGCATTGATTGTGTAGGGAGTCTTAATACAACTATATAGCCACTGACTCCAGCCTCGCATTGATTGTGTAGGGAGTCTTAATACAACTATATAGCCACTGACTCCAGCCTCGCATTGATTGTGTAGGGAGTCTTAATACAACTATATAGCCACTGGCTCCAACCTCGCATTGATTGTGTAGGGAGTCTTAATACAACTATATAGCCACTGACTCCAGTCTCGCATTCATTGTGTATGAAGTCTTAATACAAATATGTAGCCACTGGCTCAAGCCTCGCATTGATTGTGTAGGGAGCCTTAATACAACTATATAGCCACTGACTCCAGCCTCGCATTGATTGTGTAGGGAGTCTTAATACAACTATATAGCCACTGACTCCAGTCTCGCATTGATTGTGTAGGGAGTCTTAATACAACTATATAGCCACTGACTCCAGCCTCGCATTGATTGTGTAGGGAGTCTTAATACAACTATATAGCCACTGACTCCAGCCTCGCATTGATTGTGTAGGGAGTCTTAATACAACTATATAGCAACTGACTCCAGTCTCGCATTCATTGTGTATGTAGTCTTAATACAACTATGTAGCCACTGGCTCCAACCTCGCATTGATTGTGTAGGGAGTCTTAATACAACTATATAGCCACTGACTCCAGTCTCGCATTCATTGTGTATGTAGTCTTAATACAACTATGTAGCCACTGGCTCCAACCTCGCATTGATTGTGTAGGGAGTCTTAATACAACTATATAGCCACTGACTCTAGCCTCGCATTGATTGTGTAGGGAGTCTTAATACAACTATATAGCCACTGACTCCAGCCTCGCATTGATTGTGTAGGGAGTCTTAATACAACTATATAGCCACTGGCTCCAACCTCGCATTGATTGTGTAGGGAGTCTTAATACAACTATATAGCCACTGACTCCAGCCTCGCATTGATTGTGTAGGGAGTCTTAATACAACTATATAGCCACTGGCTCCAACCTCGCATTGATTGTGTAGGGAGTCTTAATACAACTATATAGCCACTGACTCCAGTCTCGCATTGATTGTGTGGGGAGTCTTAATACAACTATATAGCCACTGGCTCCAACCTCGCATTGATTGTGTAGGGAGTCTTAATACAACTATATAGCCACTGACTCCAGCCTCGCATTGATTGTGTAGGGAGTCTTAATACAACTATATAGCCACTGACTCCAGCCTCGCATTGATTGTGTATGTAGTCTTAATACAACTATATAGCCACTGACTCCAGTCTCGCATTGATTGTGTAGGGAGTCTTAATACAACTATATAGCCACTGACTCCAGCCTCGCATTGATTGTGTAGGGAGTCTTAATACAACTATATAGCCACTGGCTCCAACCTCGCATTGATTGTGTAGGGAGTCTTAATACAACTATATAGCCACTGACTCCAGCCTCGCATTGATTGTGTAGGGAGTCTTAATACAACTATATAGCCACTGACTCCAGCCTCGCATTGATTGTGTAGGGAGTCTTAATACAACTATATAGCCACTGGCTCTAACCTCGCATTGATTGTGTAGGGAGTCTTAATACAACTATATAGCCACTGACTCCAGTCTCGCATTCATTGTGTATGTAGTCTTAATACAACTATGTAGCCACTGGCTCCAGCCTCGCATTGATTGTGTAGGGAGCCTTAAAACAACTATATAACCGCTGGCTCCAGCCTCGCATTGATTGTGTAGGGAGTCTTAATACAACTATATAGCCACTGGCTCCAGCCTCGCATTGATTGTGTAGGGAGTCTTAATACAAGTATATAGCCATACAACTATATAGCCACTGGCTCCAGCCTCGCATTGATTGTGTAGGGAGTCTTAATACAACTATATAGCCACTGGCTCGAGCCTCGCATTGATTGTGTAGGAAGTCTTAATACAAGTATATAGCCACTGGCTCGAGCCTCGCATTGATTGTGTAGGGAGTCTTAATACAAGTATATAGCCACTGGCTCGAGCCTCGCATTGATTGTGTAGGGAGTCTTAATACAAGTATATAGCCACTGGCTCCAGTCTCGCATTGATTGTGTAGGGAGTCTTAATACAACTATATAGCCACTGACTCCAGCCTCGCATTGATTGTGTAGGGAGTCTTAATACAACTATATTGCCACTGGCTCCAGCCTCGCATTGATTGTGAAGGGAGTCTTAATACAACTATATAGCCACTGACTCCAGCCTCGCATTGATTGTGTAGGGAGTCTTAATACAACTATATAGCCACTGACTCCAGTCTCGCATTGATTGTGTAGGGAGTCTTAATACAACTATATAGCCACTGACTCCAGCCTCGCATTGATTGTGTAGGGAGTCTTAATACAACTATATAGCCACTGACTCCAGCCTCGCATTGATTGTGTATGTAGTCTTAATACAACTATATAGCCACTGACTCCAGTCTCGCATTGATTGTGTAGGGAGTCTTAATACAACTATATAGCCACTGTCTCCAGCCTCGCATTGATTGTGTAGGGAGTCTTAATACAACTATATAGCCACTGGCTCCAACCTCGCATTGATTGTGTAGGGAGTCTTAATACAACTATATAGCCACTGACTCCAGCCTCGCATTGATTGTGTAGGGAGTCTTAATACAACTATATAGCCACTGACTCCAGCCTCGCATTGATTGTGTAGGGAGTCTTAATACAACTATATAGCCACTGGCTCCAACCTCGCATTGATTGTGTAGGGAGTCTTAATACAACTATATAGCCACTGACTCCAGTCTCGCATTCATTGTGTATGAAGTCTTAATACAACTATGTAGCCACTGGCTCAAGCCTCGCATTGATTGTGTAGGGAGCCTTAATACAACTATATAGCCACTGACTCCAGCCTCGCATTGATTGTGTAGGGAGTCTTAATACAACTATATAGCCACTGACTCCAGTCTCGCATTGATTGTGTAGGGAGTCTTAATACAACTATATAGCCACTGACTCCAGCCTCGCATTGATTGTGTAGGGAGTCTTAATACAACTATATAGCCACTGACTCCAGCCTCGCATTGATTGTGTAGGGAGTCTTAATACAACTATATAGCAACTGACTCCAGTCTCGCATTCATTGTGTATGTAGTCTTAATACAACTATGTAGCCACTGGCTCCAACCTCGCATTGATTGTGTAGGGAGTCTTAATACAACTATATAGCCACTGACTCCAGTCTCGCATTCATTGTGTATGTAGTCTTAATACAACTATGTAGCCACTGGCTCCAACCTCGCATTGATTGTGTAGGGAGTCTTAATACAACTATATAGCCACTGACTCTAGCCTCGCATTGATTGTGTAGGGAGTCTTAATACAACTATATAGCCACTGACTCCAGCCTCGCATTGATTGTGTAGGGAGTCTTAATACAACTATATAGCCACTGGCTCCAACCTCGCATTGATTGTGTAGGGAGTCTTAATACAACTATATAGCCACTGACTCCAGCCTCGCATTGATTGTGTAGGGAGTCTTAATACAACTATATAGCCACTGGCTCCAACCTCGCATTGATTGTGTAGGGAGTCTTAATACAACTATATAGCCACTGACTCCAGTCTCGCATTGATTGTGTGGGGAGTCTTAATACAACTATATAGCCACTGGCTCCAACCTCGCATTGATTGTGTAGGGAGTCTTAATACAACTATATAGCCACTGACTCCAGCCTCGCATTGATTGTGTAGGGAGTCTTAATACAACTATATAGCCACTGACTCCAGCCTCGCATTGATTGTGTATGTAGTCTTAATACAACTATATAGCCACTGACTCCAGTCTCGCATTGATTGTGTAGGGAGTCTTAATACAACTATATAGCCACTGACTCCAGCCTCGCATTGATTGTGTAGGGAGTCTTAATACAACTATATAGCCACTGGCTCCAACCTCGCATTGATTGTGTAGGGAGTCTTAATACAACTATATAGCCACTGACTCCAGCCTCGCATTGATTGTGTAGGGAGTCTTAATACAACTATATAGCCACTGACTCCAGCCTCGCATTGATTGTGTAGGGAGTCTTAATACAACTATATAGCCACTGGCTCCAACCTCGCATTGATTGTGTAGGGAGTCTTAATACAACTATATAGCCACTGACTCCAGTCTCGCATTCATTGTGTATGTAGTCTTAATACAACTATGTAGCCACTGGCTCCAGCCTCGCATTGATTGTGTAGGGAGCCTTAAAACAACTATATAACCGCTGGCTCCAGCCTCGCATTGATTGTGTAGGGAGTCTTAATACAACTATATAGCCACTGGCTCCAGCCTCGCATTGATTGTGTAGGGAGTCTTAATACAAGTATATAGCCATACAACTATATAGCCACTGGCTCCAGCCTCGCATTGATTGTGTAGGGAGTCTTAATACAACTATATAGCCACTGGCTCGAGCCTCGCATTGATTGTGTAGGAAGTCTTAATACAAGTATATAGCCACTGGCTCGAGCCTCGCATTGATTGTGTAGGGAGTCTTAATACAAGTATATAGCCACTGGCTCGAGCCTCGCATTGATTGTGTAGGGAGTCTTAATACAAGTATATAGCCACTGGCTCGAGCCTCGCATTGATTGTGTAAGAAGTCTTAATACAAGTATATAGCCACTGGCTCCAGGGTCGCATTGATTGTGTAGGGAGTCTTAATACAACTATATAGCCACTGGCTCCAGGGTCGCATTGATTGTGTAAGAAGTCTTAATATAACTACATAGCCACTGACTCCAGCCTCGCATTGATTATGTATGGAGTCTTAATACAACTATATAGCCACTGGCCCCAGCCTCGTAACTGTAATATAATTGTGTAGGGAATGTAACTAGTAAAACAATTTAAAGTCGATGACTTATCCCGAAATCCCAGAGTTTGCACTAGAAGTCTTTACATTACATCAATCACCCTATGTTGCGTTTCCATCTAGAAGGGCCTGTAGCCTCATGATGATATACTATTAACAGATGGGTGCCAGAACTTATCAATATATAATGTAGGAATACTGGTTGATGAGTATGGTGAATAATGGCATTAACGCACATTGTTTGAATTACAAGACATGCATCCGTGTTATAACAACCTCCCAATCGTAGATGTAGACGATGTATTGCGTTACACGACATGCAGACACCCACCGAGATACAGCACTCCCCCAGGAGTACACGTGACCGTTGTGTTAACAGTGTGTCAACAAAGTCATGCTTGGTTCGATTACATGGAACTCTTTCAGGAGATAGTAGACTTGGGAAAAGTTGAAACAACGGTAATGGGACTTTAACCTGCTATTTGTTGAAAACAAACACATTTTTAAGTTTTCCTAAAAAAATGTCCTGTAGTACTGTAGTTATATATATACTCTGGGACATTTTTTCAGGAAAACTTACAATATGTTTGTTTTCGACAAATAACACGGTAATTTTTTTTTTTTTTTTTTTTTTGACGTAATACAGATACTGCCACCTGTGGGACACACGGCGATATCACTAGCAGTTCGAATGTGTAATACAGTATAGCTAGAGAGTAATAAATATAGAGATTATTTTAATGCTGGGTAATAATAATTATTTCATATCTTTCAGGAGATGGTATGCTTCGAAAAATGTGAACGAATTATTATTCGGAATATGCTTACTAAAAACGAAATAAAACAAAGTTAAAGGGGCCCACTGCAATCTTGAAGTATATATCAAGCATTGAAATTAGCACCTCGAATTATTAGAAGTACGGTATAATTTGGAGTTTAAAACTGCTTGCATACACACCTAATTCTGCCTGTTCATATAATTACTTGTTTTGTTTTGTCGAAAATTCCAATGTTTCTTCGTTTTTCTACTACCAATGGTTTAAAAATACGATTCATGGTGAACTGTAATTAATAATAAGTAAAATGCATAGTATGCCCAAAAAATAACGAGAAGCCGCGAGTTTTAAATAAATTAAGATTGCCGTGTGTCCCTTTAAAGGTATACAATTCGCTAAACCTTCACGTCTGTCACCACTGCGGGTTTGAATCCCACAGGGTGCTCAATTTGTAAGTGAGAAAATGTCGACAGAACGAAAAGACGAAAGAACGACAGAACGAAAAGACGACAGATTAGAGCGAAAAGATGACAGAAGGCTACACGAAATAACGAAAAGACGAGAACTACGGGCATAGCTAGTCTTAAGCACGCGTACAGTGTTCCATGCAGTGAAATATCTAAAACGTGAATAATATAACTTCGGGACATGTAGCGTCCGCTTTATGTGTAACCAGGGAGTACGTTATAACGTACTCCCTGGTGTAACAGCTGCAGTCAATCTCCACGCAGCGTTATCGTTCCTTGCACTCACATATATCTCTGCTAACTACTTAGATTTTGTTAAATTGGAATATGTTTGCCTGAAACATTTATTTCTGGTGTAAATATAATTTTCAGAATATCTGCAAATTAGATGTTGCAAGATTTGAAATAATGCATGAAAACAATTTAGTTTTAATCGGGACTATTTTACTACAAAAATACGTACTTAGGTCTCCTCATGTAAAGATTTCAAACCGAAGTTCGATAGCAGAACATTACTAAAAAAGTAATAAAAATTGAAATTATTTAATATAGGTTAAGTTTATTTAATTTTATCTTTGCAGATCACGCAAAAGTATTTATTATAAACAGAGTCATAGCATTTTTGAATAATCACGTGACCTAACCGTTCGCCCTACTTCCTTTGACGTTGACAGAGTCAAATGAGGAACGAGTGTACTCTGGGTATACATGTGACAAAATAGACTTCATATGTTATGTATTGTCGTGTATATATGTAGTTTACCTGTGTACTAATGGACCTAAAGGTCTTTTGTATTTTGAATACATATAACATTTATGTTTCATCATAATTTGCTCAAATTTTGAACGTATACGTTCTTTAAAGCGGTTACTGAATATAATCCGATTATCAAATTGATCAGTTACGTTCATTTTTAGGTGTAGTTTCTACCTGCGCCTATCCCCATCATCGTCTTTTTCCAAATGGCGACACCCCATTATAGCGACACGTTTGAGATAGTGTTATTCAGTATATATAGAAAAAAATATAATACAGTACAATAAAACGACTTTTATATCGTGAGGATGAACGAGCTTATAAGTTATTTATCATGGTCCGTCTTAAAGAGAATGCTTCTGAAACGTATTTGCTAAAATTAATAACTTCTTTTTTGTTTGATGACTGAAGGAGAGCAATACATTTAAACATGCTTGAGCTTTGTATGTAATATCGTTTGATATATTTATTTCTGATTATATTATAAGCAGGGCATACTAAGTTAAAATGGAACTCGTCCTCAATATCGTTAGTGTTACATATTTGACAAATCCGTTCATGCCTTTCTAGTCTTTTTCGAGAATACCTCCCAGTTTCGATCCTCAAACCATGAGCGGACAAACATAATCTGGTTAAACACTGCGATCTCGCCTTGTATGCAATACATCTACATAATTATCATATTCAAAACGATGCTTTACAAATGTGTACAGCGTCAATACTCTATTTATAGTTTCCAGGTCTTTCGATTGCTAAAAAAGCCAGAAAACTGTGTTTACCAATAGACATTCAACTTTAATAACCTTTTTGACACTATGGTAGCTCCTATTTTGTTGTATTGCTCAGAAGTGTTGGGCTTCGAGAATATTGATAGAATTGAAGCCTTTGTAAATCCATTTTGAAAGTTAAAAGTTGCACACCTAAAAGCATGGTTTATGGGGAGCTAGGTAGGCTTCCATTCAATACATATTTTCATTAAGGTCAGAATGATTAGCTTTAAGGCCAGAATGTTAACTTGTAAAGAAGGTAAAATATCAAACATACTTTACAGACACTATCTTGATTCAGCTCGAGTATACCACTATCAGTGGTTAAATAGTATTAGAACAACTTTGCAAAATTATGGTTTATTTGATATCTGAACAAACCAATTTACACAAATAATCAGTGTAAATGTCATTAAAAATAAGGTTAAGGAAACTCTCAAAATATTTCTCGATTTTAAGTTCAACGCTTGGTTCTTTTATTGTAGGTTTGGGGTGTATGAATCATCGAATGCCGATTGAATATGGAAGATTCTTTAAAGTACAACGACACAATACACAGGTTTGCGATTATGTTGAAGTTGGTGATGAATTTCATTACATATTTAATTGTACACTTTTTAAGGTCATGCGAAAACATTATTTGCCTCGTGATAGTGTTAAAAAAACAAATTTTATTAAATATAGTGATTTGATGAATAATGATGACTATAATATTCTTACCAGACTTGCCATTTTTTGTTAAAAAATAATAAATATCTCTCATTTTGATGAGTTGGGTAAATAAGTTGCTCTATGCTCTCATGTTGTTGTAATTGTGTTGTTACTGTTAAATTGTATAAGACATATATTATTTGTAACATTTCACATTCCCCTCCCGGGGACTTGAATAAACAATAAATGTCAACTGTCTAGGCAGGTGTCTAATTCGTGAAAAATGGGATCATTATCGTCAAAAGTATGGTTATTATTAAAAGAGCCCGCTTCATCGTTTTGCAAGGTTTTATGTCCTTAAATAAGTCGCAAACATATATATGAAACTAATCTAATGTGATGTCAGTATTCTTTTGATTTTTTCTTGTAAAAAGCTTCCAAAAATCACGTGGTTTTGAATGGCGCATATGTTCCAATTCTTTCATTTGCTTATATTTATAAACCAGCGTATCGTTTGAAATTGTTTCAAATGAAGTCTTGCACGCCAACCAATCAGTGGCTCGCGTTGACTGACGTCACGCAATTTTCGCGTATGCGTGCTGTGCTAACATAGATCGACATACTATATCACAGACATATTAATATTGTTATTAGGTCTGTGACTATATCCATGATAAAATGAAGACAATTATTATTTAAAGCGATATCTGTAATTTTAAAACACTAGTTTTAGTGTTGAAAATAAATACGATTAACTTCTGGTCCCGGTCGATTCTAATATAATACAATAACATAAATTTGACATACGATACAACATTCCGCGGTGATCGAGAGGATAGCATAGCTGCCCTAAGTGTACAATGCTTTATATCAAGTGTTCAATTCCCGGTGCAAGCGGAAAGAAAAAATTGCCTGTTTTTTGTTTGTTTGTTTTTAAATAAATCAATCAATCAATAAAATTAAAGTAGGTCGGTAGGGATTTGTTTTAAATCAGTTATTATCAACAATGGGAAAATTGCTCTTTAGTGGTTTTGTTTGTATTCAAAAAGCAACTCGCCCCTTAGTTTCATAATAGTAATTTTGAATGCTAAAAAAACACATAAAATTGTGTTAAAAAAACTAGAAAACATCACTCGCCCTGCACCCAAAATTGTTGTTTTTTGCAAGCGGACGAGTGGAATTGTACACACTGCAAGTCATTCCCGAGAGATTGAGTAGACTGGAGCTGTATCCGCTATCTCTGCTGGAATATGCAAATGCAGTTTGCACCAGTTTTGCTGCTGCACCTGTTTTTTTCTATATGTACATACTCTACATTGCATATCGTGTTTGTCTAGTGTGCAGTTTTTGGCAAAAAATGTTGTTTCATCGGCTGTTAATAAAACTGTTCATGTTTTCATATTTTTTGTTACTCCTCCTCTCTCAAACACAAATTTACCATAAGCTTTGGCACTTGCCACGCGTGTTCATTACCATTACACAATGTCAATGCCTTTTTACTTAGATTGTCCAGGTAACTATATACCAATGGGTAAATAATACCCAACTGACCAAACAGCTCATCTGTATGTTTCTTGTATCTCGCACACTAGTTGTTATATTGAATTATCTCCTTCAATTTAGTTCACCAATAAAGCGACTAGACATTGAAAGGCGAGCATCTGCACCAACAAGTATTGATTGTAGTTTACAATACATTCCACTTTTGATAATATTGTCATAATAAAACTATTGGCAGATTTCTTCACATAAATGGCATAACTTTGCTTCTTTCACGCCCCTTCAGCATGAGAAAGGATCTAGAGGGTAAATCCTCTTCGATCAACCTACGCCTACTTTAAGAACTTTGATTATTTGATGAATCTGTTAAAAATATATTGATGAGTTTTCATACGATTTTTTTGCCAAAATGATGTACTTTATATTCAAAAGATAATAATAATAATAATAATGATAATAATAATAATAATAATAATAATAATATTTAGAATAATAATAATAATAATAAAGACTTTATTTAACAAGAGAACGCATTTGAAACTAGTCAATCTTCCATGAGGCCCTCAAGATATGAAATCAAAATGTAACTAGGGTGCTTATACGTGTCGTCTAGTGTAGGAGGCATAGAGTCTCCCTGATAGTATGTTATATAGACACATTGGCGCCCTAGTACTCTATAAAAACAAACAGACTCGTGGCTCGCCGGGCTAAGTGTAAAAAAAAAAAGAAACGAAAAAGAAAAAAGGAAAAGCTAGAGTTGTCGTCTGTAGTTTCAATACTAATTAAATAGGGTATTCAATCATATCACGTACGGGGGTTGTTTTCTTAAAGAAGTGTCCGCTGGAATTAATTAGTGGTATACGTCCAGCGTAATTAATCAACTGGACTTAAATAGGTATGCATCAACATTGCATTTAGACAAAGAGTGTTTAACTTGTTGATGGATTATATTTGGAATGAATTCTAGATAGAATTTAGTGTGTGTTCGCTTTGTTATTTTAACTTAAAAAAGGAATGCCCAAGACGAAAGGACGAGAGAGAGGCAGGTCTGTTAACCTTTCACAAGGAACGTGCATAATGTATAATGCTGCAAAATATGTATGGATGACGAATAGTCATAAGCACAGTCCGGCAAGTTGATGACAAAATAATACGGGTCCAATAGATTTACTTCACTACAAGTTAGGACAAACAGTGTGGGCAGTTGTTTAATGGCGAACAAGCAATCGAATGAACGAATGAACGAACGACGAAATAACGAATGAATGAACGTCTTTATTTCTAGAGTGTGCACCAACTTGTAAACAATTATCTCCCCTGGCGCACTCTTGTAAAAGCATACATAAACTACATAAATATAAACAAAGCAATGAAAGTACTTTAACATTTTGACAAATGTGAAACTATCAAGGTACTGTTCGTTAAAGGGGTTGATGCACTATTTTCAAACAAGATTTATTTTAAAGGTCTCTGAAAAACTTGAGAAAAAAAAGATGAAAGAATTATCAAAACGCAATGAAAACAAAGGATACATGTTGATAGCACATACTTACTATACAAAATGAAGTTCCTTGTAAATGCAAGTTCATTTTAGGCTCTTTCATTATGTTTATCACAGAATGAGGACATATCATGTAATGTCCATTTTAACGGTACTAACCCGCCAAATAACGGCAAAATTACACTACAAAATCGTATATCAAAACTCTATCCAGGTGTTCGGGTCATATAATAATGTATATTTGCCATTAAAAGCATAGGATTTTTATGGGTTGTTAAAATACACGTGATTGAACATGCGTAAAATAAATTATGAGTTGGTAACTCTTAATTCGACGCTCCAGTTTTGGGTTTGGCCTGGCTGATTACTTGAAGGTCGTTTATATTGTGTCTGTAGAGTGTGGATTCCCATAATATGTAAGCTATATATATACACTTCTCAAAACTGCTAACTACACCGCTCACGTTTTGGGTTATATATATCGATGGGTTGAATGTTTTTCAATAAAATAAAAAGGAAATACCAATTCAATCATTTTTACATCATTTCATTTTATTTTTTTCATGGGCAATGCTAGAACTAAACCACAATAAGCAATTACAAACGACCCATGTAAACACTAAAGTCACACTTTTCATTTCTTGTTCATAAAAGTGTGACTTTAGTGTTTACATGGGTCGTTTGTAATTGCTTATTGTGGTTTAGTTCTAGCATTGCCCATGAAAAAAATAAAATGAAATGATGTAAAAATGATTGAATTGGTATTTCCTTTTTATTTTATTGAAAAACATTCAACCCATCGATATATATAACCCAAAACGTAGCGGTGTAGTTAGCAGTTTTGAGAAGTGTATATACCTCATCGTCAGTAGGTTTAGAAACGGTGTACTGTACACATGTTGTAAACTTTTGTTGTTGGCAGGACTGTTGTTGGCAGTTGGCAGGACTGTTGTTGGCAGGACTGTTGTTGGCAGGATAGCTATTTTAAGTTGGACCCCTAGACACCCACAAAAGGCCTGATTTATCTCCTTTTAAGTCCACGATGAACTGCATAGAAATATAAAAATACCTCTTTCATATGTCATGGCTGGTCCTCGACCCTTTGTGAATGAAGTGAATGGACTCAGTAATGTATGAGTGGCACGGAGTGCAAATTTTGAGGTTGTGAGGTTAGCAGAATACACTATTAATGTTAAGATCCATACGTCAACATGTAAAGCATTTTTACAGGCTAATAATAAGGACAATCACCCCTCGATTGCCAACTGGTTAATTAATTAGTCAATTTGATGATACAAATATTTAGTTGAAAAGACAAGCGTGAGATGAGAACCAAGGGGCGGTTGGCACTTGGTTACAGGGTCAGTGGAGTGAAGCCCGCTACAGTCCGAGACGGTCTGTGATTGAATGTTAGGAATTTTATCTTAGTGGCATACGTGTTATATATACATAAGGCAAGGCACTTTCCTTAGCCTCGTCCGTCGGATGGGGACATAAACCGGGCGGTCCCGTGTATCGGTCTATCCTCCGAGCACGTTAAAGAACCATAGGCATCTATTCGATAATAAGAGTAGGGCACGGTTCCCGGATTCCTATGTATCCTTCCCCTCTCTCTTGGGCGGCTCTAAATAACCTATACTGTGTTGATGAGCCGTTAAACAACATTCAATTCAATTCAAGTCATATGATCATACATTGTAAGTAAATTAAACACACACTGTACGGAAGTGATGCGGAAATCCTGGTTAAACTATAGGACTAAATTTTATCGATTTTTGGTATAAAATATACTAAAATTTAAAAGAAAATCGCAGATAAAAAACATTTTGGTCAAATCTTCAGAATGCGTGAGAAAGTAAAATGTATGCATGTAAGCGTGACTTGACAGGTTTGAAGTATATTTATATATACCATGATAACATATCAAATTATTACATCTCGAAGTGATCAAACTCTCAAATTGCTCACTTTTTGATGAAAGCACTTCTGTGTTCGAAAGAGAAAAGCCGATGAGTTTGATGAGTATATAGAATTCCTTTACTGCTTGAAATATAGATTTCAGGCTTTTTCTACTGAAGACTAAACGTTTTAAAATGTCCCAATTAATGATACAAATGCCATATTCATCAAAATATGGTGTTAGCAGGGTCCTGTTTAGGTCTTATATCCTCATATATTTTGTAAAGGAATCGGGCGTTAAATGTTTAAAATATCACTGGTGCGTAACCTAGAATAGCATTACTGTGGAAAAACAATTGAATTGGGTTGAGGTGCACCAACACATGAAAGGTTATATGGCGCCTAACAGGAATTAACATGCCAGGCGCATCCCCCATTTACATCGAGATAAAATATGGAGAATAACCCTAGAACTTTCTCACCTGCAGAACTGCAGAGTTGCTGCAAATTTTATTGTAGACACTCCATTTACGATGGAGCTACGTTTATTGTTTGTCTGCCACTGCTCTAGTGAGCGTGATACAAAGCAGGGGTCATGATGAAGACGTTTAATGAACAAAAAATGATATAATGAATATGATGGATGGGGGGGGGGGGGGGAGGGGGGGTCTACCCCTCTGCCTACCCCTCTAACAGGATTTGCAGTGGTCCTATTCTTTGCCCGGGAACAACACTGGGTAGAATGTCCTTGTAAACAAGGGTCATCTTAAGGCTTATTTGTTAAAAAAAAAAGTTAATTTATTAATTTTAAGTCGTACCTCTAGATCTCCGTCCGAAAAGCTCGAGATAACTACATTTATTACTAGCCATATGTATGTGAACACACGTACGATTAAAAGCAATTCTATAATTTAAACAATAATTTACTCAAGTAATGAAGGTGGATTAGACAACTGGCAATGCCTATGTAAGACCTCTCCTGAACTAATCTATTATGTTAACTAATAAATGAACGTTCCTTGCCTTTTCTTGAGCAATATGTTACTCATATTATACTGAGTTGCAAAAGGAAGTGTACACAGCTCAGTTGCGAAAGAAAATGTGCACTGAGATTTTTTTTTAGAATTAATTTTATAAATTCCAATATTAATATGTCATGTTTGGTACCAACATTTTTATCATTTTATTGCCAATATCATGTTGTCATTGTCATTTTTTTCTCTCAATAGGTTGAATCATTAAAGGACTGTCGCTTGATAAAGAGAATAGGGGTATAAAGTAAACACTTTCTTTTGCAACTGAGTATATGTAACTGTGGTGGTACTGAATCCGGGGATCAAGGGTTCGAGCTTTTATAATGACCCCACTGTGTTGCTTTGGTGTGTCCTTAGGCTCTGTTGTTCCCCTAGCCTCGTCATTCCGAGGCGGACGTAAACCGGACGGGCACTGTATCGCACGGAGTATTTGCCCCGAGCACGTTAAAAAACCATAAACTATTCTAATTTTCCATTGTCAAAATGTTGAGATTTTCACCTTTTTTTCACTAGGTGATAAAATTTGCATTACTCGGTTTTATCCTTGGGTTCTATATTAAAATAAAAATCATCGGCAGAGTAATTTAAAGATACATATAGTGAATCAATTTGCATAATATGCATGACATATGCAGGGTTTCAAATAATCACTCTGTAAATATAGTCTATGTAGAGCTGTGTCAAAAATTCTGGTCACTGATTGGTCAGTTTATTTTGATGATGCTTAATTCCATCTAATTCCCGGATTCCTTTGTATCCTTCCGCTATATCTGGGGCGGCTCGACATAACCTACACAATATGTTGATGAGCTGTTAAACAACTATTAAATTCAAATTATTGTGGTATGGTAGCAGTGAAACTACGCAACTTTTCTTGTTCATCTGCATTGTATTCCCCACTGACCATCTTCTTAAAGGTACACAGGGCAATCTCAGCTTGATTGTTTGAAAACTCGCGGCGTCCTAGAGTACTTGTTTATATGCATTTTTGGAATAGTTCAAAGCTAATTAAGTGTTCACATTACTTATTGTTAATTATAATACACCAACAATATTGTTAAACCTACGGTAGAATTGAACTGACAGTTGTTTAACGGCGCATCAACACATTATTGGTTATTTCGGGCCGCCACAGAGAGAGGGGAAGGAGACATAGGAATACAAAATAGTTGATGCTGTTCATAGATAAGAGCGTGCATGGTAAAAGGATTATTGTTCGTGGCGCTTGTTTCAGTCAAAGATTGTTTTGCACGTTAAAGACAACAGTACATCCATAAGTTGTATATCAATGAAACAGACATTTCTAGTGGTAAATAAAAACACTTACTTTCCAAAATCGGTTGAGAAATAAAAATTTCACTCGCAAAAATTGTTTTTGATAGGGCATTTTAAATACAAAATTCTGCTGCATCAAAAATGGTTTTAATGTGTTGAATAAATGTAACTTAAGACACTCTGAACGTAGCAAACTATTAATGATAACTGAAGTTCTTTGAGATTTTTTTAATTTTCTGCTGGCCCAGCAACAAGGCATTTACATGGAAAAAGCCCTACTAAAAAAATACAACGTTTTACTGTAAAATATTTATTTCTCAACCGATTTTCAAAACTAAGGTATTTACATCTACCACTAAAACAAGTCCCGTTCTAGTTGTATATAATTCATGTCCGTATTATTAAATTTGCTCATAATATTGCCGAAATACCTTTGTCTGAAACAAGCGCCCAAACAATAATACATGTCGGTATGGAGTCCTTCGTAGTCTCGCCATGAAGATTTATAGTCGTTTTTTTTTCTTTTCGTATAGATATCTCCTTTCTTGCTTATGTTTAGTTTTTGCTACCTTTGAAATATTTTTGTGTGGTTATAATTGATATATCGAAATATGATATTAAAATGACTATTTATTTATGAGGCAATGTTAAAAAGGGCATTAAAAGGGGCCTATAAATATCCCTACACCGCATGTTGTTTTGGCATAGCGAGCATAGAAGAGAAAATAGAACTAGATCTAACATCAACGTGAAATTCAGGTTGGTTAAAATTCTTTGATATTTTAATCTTTGGTTATTATACATGTTTAATAAGTGTATTTGCGTTAAGATCATACTGCTATTCCTATTATGTAACTGTCTAATAACCTCGTGAATAAATTATATAAACGTATTTATTGAAAGCGTTATGTAACCTTTCGTTATAAAACTGAGTATGACAAACATATTTTACAAATATAATAGTTTTCAGGTGCGTAACTTTCCGATTTTAAGTTGTATGCACAAGCAATTGAGCACCCTGCGTCCGAGAATTTTTTTTTAAATAAGAAGTAAAACGGTGCATTCTGACGAGTTTGTGGAGTTTTGTTTTTGGATATAAGTATAACATTTGTGCGGAAAAGTTGTAGGCCCGGGCCTGCAGTGCCTAAAGGCAGCTACTGGTTGTATAGTTTATGAAGTTCTATGACACTACTGTAGACACCAAACCCATATGGAGATTATTTAATTGCTTCATTCGAGTATAAGGAAATTCCTCTCCCGGTGATAGGCACATTTATCTCGATTAGAAAACATATGGGTAATTTTCCATTGACCTCGCGAATAAATTCCTCGCGAATACATTCAAGTCTTTTATTGTTAATCTATCAATCAAAGCTGAGAATGACAAAAATTAAAACTGTAACTGCTGCATTCGATTCTAAGGAAATACCTTTCTTGATAGTGTGTGTTGTTTTTATTTCACGAACGAGCGAATGAAAGTAAATGGGGGGAAAAAAAACGCCATCAATTGGGTAAATTTTGAGTATACCATCGAGTATAATTTCCTGATAATCGAATACAGCTGTTAAATACTGAATTTATTAAATAAAATTATTTTAATATGTGCTTGGTATAAGTTTTTTTAACGAGAATCCATGATTCTGACTGAGTTCCAACCAAATTTCTAAGTAAAAATGAATATAGACGTGGTCTGTTAACTACGAATTATTTTAAGACAAAGCAAATTTAAGTAGTAATTTGCCTGGAACTACAAAACTTATCGCTAAAAAGAAATTGCTTGCTGGAATGGTGCTTTAAGTCATGTTAAACCATATTATGTTTATAACGGTCAATTTTGTTTCGTGGTGGACAGCATTTTTTTGGGTTTGAACCAGTACTGCATGTATAACTCCAGCCATCCGTATGGTGTAAGAATCAACACGTTTTCACTTGATAAAAACGAAATTAAAATATATAAGTATATATAAATAATGCGTTAAACTTCCGCATTGAATAAATATGTTTAATAGCGGAAGACGTTTGTTTTATTTACATCAAATAGTAATCCCGGCATGGTCAAAACTCGCACTTGTGCAGTCGCAAAAATGCACAGAGTTAGTTATTAATATGTGTGATTAAGCATATTCTTTCACGAGAACTCATGATCATTCATTCATAGAAATGTAAACAAATTAAGCTAAAGAATCATCCGTGGTACGAGACGTATACATTATTTATATACTATATTGCCTATGTAGACGAAGACATTGGTTCCAACATGCGTTCACAACTGATCGAATGGAAGCAATCATAAAGCTCGGTAACAAAATGACAATGCTCATAAGAACTATAACAAATTAAAAAACGTACAATTTTCGAAAATTGTTGAAATGTTGTGTTTCTTTTTTCACAGAACACGTTCCGAAAATGAAGACTATGTATATCTTAGCTCTCTGTATCGTCGCTGTCGCTATAACGATGAGTGGTGAGTACCATTACTGTATTAAGATGGGCCGCGGTGGCCCAGTGGAAAAGTAATAAGATGGTCCGCGGTGGCCCAGTGGAAAGGTTATAAGATGGGCCACGGTGGCGCAGTGGAAAGGTAATAAGATGGGCCACGGTGGTCCAGTGGAAAGGTAATAAGATGGGCCACGGTGGCCAAGTGGAAAAGTAATAAGATTGCCGCGGTGGCCCAGTGGAAAGATGGGCCGCGGTGGCCAAGTGGAAAAGTAGGATAGAGGATAGAACGTTTGGATCACAGGTTCTTGCCACACTGGTTCACTGTGTTATATCCTTGTGCAAGACAGTCACTGGGTTACCTCGATGTGTCTTTAGGTAATACCGCCTTTGGGTTACTTTAGTGTGACATAAGACAGCCACTACCCTTAGGCAAGACGTCTCTGCGCTACTTGAGTGTGTCCTTATAGGAAGTGCTAGAGTTATATGTATTAAAGGGACACACGGCAATCTTGATTTTTTTAAATCTCAGGCTAGCGGCGTTCCGTTAGTTTTTCAACAAACTTGCATATCTGTAATCATTAATATGTACAGGTTAATACAAGGCGGAGAAGTGCCTTTAGCCCGAGGGTAAATTATCGTACTTCTGGGCTATTGTCACTGAAAGGCACTGCTCAGCCATGTATTTACCTTTTTTTATTACATGTCTTCCTAAATAGGACTGATGTTTTCAAACGGCCGGGTCATTATCATTATTCGCTTATTGGCCTGCCGTGCGAGGGCCGAATTGCGATAATGAGTCGAGACAAAATGTTTAATAGCAAATGTGTTACTATATTTAGGTAGACAAGTAATAATAATTATTAAAATAATTCAACGCAATTTACATGTATTACTAACTGCGATTTCATTTCACCAGTTTCACACAACAGAGCATAGTGCCTCAAACCATAGAAACAACAGAACAATTTGCCTTAAACCATACATAAAAAACAACATAATATATTGTCTTTCATAAGTTTCAGTTAATGGAATCCCATACGGATACGGGTCTGTGGGCGGTCATGCGCACGGTGATTATAAGGGCGAGTACGGTGGTTATGGCGGATATAAGGGGTACAGAGGGCAAAGACGAAGACGCTGTGGTTGGGGCGATTCGAGCGGTGGTTCCTGGAGTGAATCCATGGATTGTGATTAATGACAACATACAGATACAAGGCATTTGATAAGATAGGATGTGTACAAAGTTTATAAAGTGTATATTAAGCAGAACTGATGGTTCTGTAACTCAACAATATTCAACTGAAGTGTGTGTATATAGTTACTTTGTGTATATAATGCAATGACATGTATGATGAAATAAACAATAATATTTAATGAACCAAGTCTTAAGTGTTTAATTATCTATGTATTGAAGTAATTGGGAACCTCGATTTAAGGACAGGACAAAAGGGTTAGAAGTTTTAATTGTTTTTTCCAAAAACATGTGCGTTCGTTCGTGCGTGCGTGCGTGCGTGGTTTAACGTCGCTTTTAACAATATTTCAGTCATATATCACGACGATGTCTGCTTGTAGCAGTGCGCTCAATGCTTAACTGTATACCGTGTAGAGGTATTATACCACCAATGATAAAGTGTCACATATTAATGATTTGCTGCAAATTCAACTCTAATTTTCCACTTGAAAAATCACCAGAAAAGGTGGGGTCACAAGACATGTAAGAAAGTTCTTGTTTGTTTACTAAACAAGTCAAAGGTACAGCTGTTTTCATTGATTGACTGTTTTCATTGCTCACTAAGTGTAAGCATAGAGTCGAAATTTCGAAAATGTTCACCAGTGATCCAGTAAAACTTATTAATACGCTTCTTATACATACAACCACAAAATCGAATAGAAATGGGCAGTTTTCCCATACTTATAATACCCGTTTTTATCAAAAAAGTAGGGATTACTTTTTATTATAGGAACTACATTCGACTACACCTCAGAGGCTTACATGTAAGTAGTGGCGGTAAACCTAGACACATTACATTATACCTCACCCAGTCACAGTATGCCGACATAGGGCCGACAAGTCATATAACTGCCATTTATATGCTGAACGTCAGGGAAATTAGCAACTAGCAGCATTTCTGTATACGACTGTATACGTTATTTAGGCTCACATGTACATTCAATACTCCATCGATATGAGTGTTCATCCAAGTAAGGTACAGTTGATATTCATGTACATTTAATATACCCCATCGACATGAGTGCTCATCCTTTGATCACTGAAGTGAGTGTTCATTCACTCACAACCAAAGTGAGTGTCATCCACTCAGAACCAACGTGAGTGCTCATCCACTCAGAACCAAAGTGAGTGCTCATCCACTCACAACCAAACTGAGTGCTCCTCTATTCACAACCGAAGTGAGTACTCATCTACTCACATCTAAAATGAGGGTTCATTCAAATCACAACTAAAATGAGTGCTCAACAACTCACAACCAAAGTGAGTATTCATTCAAATCACAACCAAAATGAGTGCTCAACCACTCACAACCAAAGTGAGTGTTCATTCAAATACACAACTAAAATGAGTGTTCATCCACTCACAACCAAATTGAGTTTTCATCCACTCACAACCAAAGTGAGTGCTCATCCACTCACAACCAAAGTGAGTGCTCATCCACTCACAACCAAAGTAAGTGTTCATTCATATCACAACTATAATGAGTGTTCATCCACTCACAACCAAAGTGAGCTTTCATATACTCACAACCGAAGTGAGTGTCCATCCCTCACAACCAAAGTGAGTGATCTGACTCACAACCGAAGTGAGTACTCATCCACTCACAACCAAAGTGAGTGCTCATCCACTCACAACCAAAGTAAGTGTTCATTCATATCACAACTACAATGAGTGCTCAACCACTCACAAACAAAGTTGTGTTCATTCAAATCACAACCAAAGTGAGTACTCTACCACTCACAACCAAAGTAAGTTTTCATTCAAATCACAACCAAAGTGAGTGTTCATCCACTCACAACCAAAGTGATTATTGTTATATTTTGGGGCTCGTCTGGGATCATCCACAGAAACACCAGCAGTGATTCTCTTGTATAATTAAAAATTCAGGGACTAATTTCAGTCTGGTGGGGGTGTATGTAACCGGGTACAGGTAAATGGTGAATAATCGATTCCTAACCGTATGTCCTCGATAGCTCAGTGGTTAGAGCCCTGGTAAACCAGAGACCCTGGGTTCGAGTCCCGGTTGAGAAACATTTTTTCACCACCTGTTATATTTGTGTTCATCCACTCACAACCAAAGTGAGTGCCCATCCAATCAAAACCAAACCAAAGTTTGTGTTCATTTCACTCACAATCAAAGTGAGTAGTCATCCACTCATAACCAAAGTGAGTACTCATCCACTCACAACCAAAGTGAGTACTCATTCACTCAAACCCAAAGTGAATACTCATCCACTCACAACCGAAGTGAGTACTCATCCACTCACAACAAAAGTGAGTACTCATCCACTCAAAACAAAAGTGAGTACTCATCCACTCAAAACAAAAGTGAGTACTCCTCCACTCATAAACACATGAGTGCTCATCCTCTTAACACTAAAGTGAATGTTCATCTACACACAACCGAAGTATTCATCCACACAACCATCCACACAACACAACACAACCAACGTGAGTGCTCGTCCACTCACAACGACCTCTTTTGTGGTGTTCTTTCTGGGTGTTTGATATCACTATTGTCCATTTGGATTGAAACTATTCTCATTAATATTTTCTTTTTTATCAACGAAAGACCGATGCCCTTTGCAGTTTACCATTTTTTACCATCTGCGAGAAAACGCTAGTTTTGATCTACATTTTGTATTCTATATTATATTCACTCATGCTTCGTTTCGACGGGTTTTTTATAATATAAAAAGTCATGATTTCAAGTGCCTCCATGGTCGATGGAGTTAACGACATTGCGTTGTAAACAATCTCGCCTCTCACCGCTGCGGGCTCGAATCCCACTGGGAGCTCGACTTGTAAGAGAGGAAGTGTCGATTCTTAAAGATGGCGGCAGGTATACAGTACCGGTTCTAACTAAGAATAAGTGCGTGGTTTGCCTCTACCACAAAAGAAAAAATCGACCGTCATACATGTATAGCATAAAATGTGCTGGCAAATGACGTTAAACACCAAACAAATAAACAAATCATTTCGTATACCCAACAGAAGTGAGTGCTCGCCCACGGATATGTATACTATACATGTATATTGTATATACCCAATCAAAGTGCGTGCTCAGCTTACTAGACATGTACGTTTATATATACCCTCATCGAAGTGAGAGCTTATTCACCAATCAGGCTCATACCTCGTCGAAGTGAGGTAAACGGTGCCCACGAGCATCTCCGATCCCGTCGAACGTGTGTACGCCATTTGTCGCTTCTGCTTCCACCGATGAATTACGGCATTATAGTGACGGGCGTTACAAAATGTTATTTTCTGGTATTTTTCAAAGACATTTTGTTTCTTTCTTTGAGGATGTTTGTTACTCTATAAAAGTCCATATGGATAAACAAAATATTCCCGTTAATACACTGTCAGCTCACCTGAGCCGAAGGTTTACTAAAACCCCCGTCACACTCTGACGTAGTAGCATCAAGTTCCCACTGCGTTCTGAAAAAAATTGCTTGGACGCAGTAAGAAATCCAACAACGTGCAAGGAACCCAACAGAAACCTTTAAGGACCTAGCATGGTCTCCATGGCCTTGGAAACTCTACGCGCACTTTGGACATGTTCAAAATGAGCGTAGCTGCTCCACGTTCTGAGCACCACGCAGCAAGGACTTCGTAAAGACGTAGTAACGACGGCATTGACCCGTTATAGACGTAACCAACACCTCGTAGTGACTCCATTGCCGTACTACAAGCGTAGCGCGGACGGGAAAAATGGATGGAGTTCTCACTGAGTTGTCACTGAGTGGCGCAGTATTTATACCACCTGGGGGAATCCCTTTTGACGCAGCGACAACGTAGCAAGAGCTTAGCTCGATCTGATTGGACGTAGCAGGGACCGTGTGCAAACACAGGCAACCTAGTGGGCGCTTGGTCAGGTACGTAAAAGGAAATGAGTGGGAATGTGTGCAACGCAGCGAGGACATCGCAGGGACCTGTCTAGGACGTAGCATGAAATTGATAAATGCACATTTTTCAGAAAAGATCAAGTTCCCTCTGCGTTCATCTCTATTTTTTGGACGCAGTGGGATCTTCATGCTGTCACGTCAGAGTGTGACGGGGGCTTTAGATGTGAGCTATTATGATCACTCTTCGTCCGTCCGCCACCCATCCGTCGTTGTTAACTTTTGCTTTTAACGACTTCTCCTAAAACTAAGAAACCTCTTGGTCAGATTGGACAAACTTCACATGGATGATCATAAGGAATAGTGAGTGCCTGACCTCTCAACCACCAAACTCCAATAATTGAAACGTTCCTACGCCACTGCAAGGTCATGGTTTACAACTTTGTTAAAATTAGGTCAGCGCAAGACATCCAACACTATTACCATACAAAGTCGAAACCTTAAACAATCTTCTATAGAACCACTGAACCTATAGAACCACTGAACAGATTTGACAGTTTTACTTCATGCATGATCGTCAACCTCTAGACTATCAAGTTAGTTATAATGTCCTAGGGTTAAAAATGGACAGCACCGCGAGTGTCCAACATGCGTATGCAGAGATTTTGCAGGTTTTAAAAACATATTAAGAGAAAAACTTGAGAAAAAAATCCTCTCTTAAACCACGAGGCATAGAGTTCTCATATATTGCATGTAGCATAAGCTCTACCAGATATATTCAAATGAAGACTCTTGTGTCAAATATAGCTCCGTCCTGGGGGTCACAGTTTTACATATAATATAGAGTTATATAGAAACATATTTAAGAAACTATTCTTCTCTGAAAATACAAAAGCTAGATTTCTAATATTCTGCATTTAGCACAAAACAATACCTCATTATAGCTTTAAATCATGATATATGAATTAATATTAATGACTTATGCAATTAAAATTAACCGAGTCGTCGAGTTTTCCCGACAGTTCAGTGCATATTGCAACTGAAACCCATTATTGTGATTGTACTCGTTTTTGGAATGGCACATGTTATTTTTCGACATCGCTACCAGTCCCTGCAAAACTCCTTGCATTAAATTTAAATATATTTTTGGAAGGCTTCAAGTTTTCGTCATTATTCTGTCAAAAGTTTCAAGATGCAATGCAATGAACAATAAGTAAAATGCAATATAAACACATTTAGCCTTGACTTATACATACATGTATTCAAATAAGTTATATTAGTGTTAAATGCAATGCAAGTGATGTAGATAAACTAACGTGAAGTCGCGAGTTTTAAAGAAACCAATATTGCCGCCTGTCCGCTTTATATACTAAACCTACAGGTCTCACCGCCGGATACATGGCCTAACATTTGATGAAAATGAGGTAAAACAAACAAAATCTTACTGAACCAAACAGCTAACGCACCAGTAGATGTATTGCACCTTTAATATTTCAATAATAACAATCAGTAAATCAAAACAAATTTCATTCTGAACGAGACAAATATCTTGTCAATAACGACTGTAAATTTCAAAAAATCATTCAAATCACCTGTCTCCAACGGTACCAGTCGTTCATACATTAAAGATATTGTCTACTGGTGTGTTAGCTGTTTGGATATATGGCCTAACGTGTGTTGAAAAAGAGGTAAAACATACAAAACCTGAATCTACATGTAGTTGTTTACCTCACGGATGTGAGAGTTTTAAAATTTTGATTACTAGTACTAACTAGTAGAGCGATTTTTTAGATAGCATTTCGTCTGGCGACAAGAACATGCGCAGTAAATTTGATACATGTATCATTCAACATGGCAACTAATAAGAGTAGCAAACAACACTAGCAAAGGTTTAGAGTTCTTTTTGTTGTTGAAAATTCCTGAATCCCTTTCAACTTTCACAATTTAAACCCGATAAACTCATTTGAATTATGTCCCTTTATTAACGTTCTCTTTTTATTATTTTGGGTAGTTCGTTTGTTCTTTTGTTCGTAGAAGGCTTCCGTTTTTCTTCGTTATTCTATCAATGATTTGACTATACTATGTATGGTGCAGTGTAATGCAACATTACGTTATATATACAGTATCAAAACAATTAGGTTTGAATAATGCAAAACAGTTTTATTAATGTTTTTAGCCGTTTAAGTTTCAGGGGACGAGTGCATATTTATTTTTGTTTTATCTCAGCATTACCATGTCCGATCTTCATCAAACTTTAACAGCACCTTCTTCTCATCAAGCACTTACCATATCCTGCAAACTAGGTCACTGTGACCTACTTTCTCCAAAATATACGTTACGCTAACCTTTCTGTTTAGGTTTCGGTAGTACCATGTCCTATCTTCATCAAACTTTAAAAGCACATTCTTTTTATCAAGCACTTAACATACGATGAAAACTAGGTCATCGTGACCTACTTTTACCAAAACTTTCATTACGTTATTTTTTTTTATCAAAAAAGGTAAGTTTGTTATGTTTGTCAATAGATGTTAACTTTTTTGTTTAAACTTATCATTTGTCAGCATTGCCTTGTCCAATTATTACAAACTTGGGACAGTATCCGCATATATAGCAAACATTACACCTGAAACACGGCTTTAACGCCACTAGGCGTTACCTCTTGTTCATATATGCAAATGATGTAGAAAACTAACGGGATGCCCCAAGTTTTAAAGAAAATGCAGACTGCATCATGTATGAAATTGTAATAGTTGTCAAAATAAACAAAAACTATTTGTATATTACCTCACCGAAGTGAGTGCTTTAAAATTTCTATACTAGTTAATACCAGTAGAGCGAAATTTAGATGGCGTTTCGTCCTTCGTCAAGCATAAACAGCTGGTCTTTTTTTAAGTATAAAATAAATGTATAAAACCACAACATTGCACTTAAATTGTTATACTAATAGCAATAGCAAACAACAATAAGCAACGGTTTAGTGTTCTTAATAAATACTGAAAAGGTGATCCCTCCGAAGCAACAAACAAGAGAGAAAAGTAGCAGACTCGGTTTTATTGAGACTGTTCATGAGAGGTAATTTTAAGATGCAGCATCTCTCACGTCTCCTGGCATCGGCTTAAGCGATATTCTACTTTAAAGCAACACAGAATGGACTTGATGATCCCAAAGGACCAGTAAATAATAACACTACTGATTTGTAGTCGGGTGACTCTTTACGGCCGCCACACAGCACTAAACATTGTTGTAAAACGTTCGATGTTCTTCCACACCCCACCGCCCCCTCCCACCCCCGTTCGTTCGTATGTTCGTTCTTCTCGAATCACTGCGAGTTTTACACAGCCTAAACGAATTTTTTTCAGTATACAGTATGGTCCGTGCACCTATAATTGAAGTGTACTTAAAACTGCTCGAGACATATATGAGAACCATACAAAAAAGCCCCACTCCCACCCCACTCTCTCAACCCATGTTCATATACGCCTTTGTTAAAGCTGCGACATTCAAAATGCGATATTTCGATGAAAGTTTCTTTGAGTTTTTCGCTTTGATAACGCAATCTTATAATAACACATGGTAGCAGTGAACAGTTTATAAGTGTCGTATTGTACACGCTAACGCACACGCATCCCTTACATGTGAACACTTGTATTTCTGTGCTGATGTGTACTTTTAGCACGTCGTGCTACAAAGGTGAATATGTAATCAATATGTAACGCATGGCAAGGATTTGACCAGAGCGAAGCGAGGTCGTCCACCTTTTGATTAAAAATGTTTGGTAGGATAGGAAGAATTGGGAAGAATGTGTCTGGTAAGAAAAAAAGGTCGTGGCGTGTTTACATTATTGATGACAACATTAATTGTTTCAATATTGTTTAAACACCCGTAACTTGATAGGTTATTATGTTAAAGTTCCAACCCAGATTTAATGCTATTTTCTCTCGGCAGCTATTTTGCGCTTGCGTAAAAAAACCTTGGGTGTATATAAATATAATTGTTTATCACTCTCACTCCGATCTGGACCCCATTTTATCTCATAATCTACCAACCGTGAACGCTCGGCCTATCCCGTCATTATTCGGAATCCCGCTGTGAAGCAGTGTACGAGATGTTGTGAATGATAATCTACCCGAGATATGTAGGCAGTCTTGAGGTTTGTGTTTGTTTAAATGGTATTTTACCTCATTTTTAGAATATTTTGATTGTCGAATATTTGTTTGTGGTAGAGCAGGGAGTACGTTATAACGTACTCCCTGGGTAGAGGCAGACCACCCCATTTTTCCTGGGTAGAACCAATGCTGTATACCTCTCGCCATCCGTAAGAATCGACACTTCCTCACTTACAAGTTGAGCTCCCAGTGTGATTCTAACCCGCAGCGGTGAGAGGGGAGAAGGTTTACAACGCAACGCCTTTAACCGCTTCCAAACTTTTGAACACAAAATACTCTCCTTTGCATAGCTGACTAGGAAGCGTAACAGGTCCAACGCAGAAATAGCTGATAAACTAGGAAAACATACAGTAGCGTTAAATCATGAAGATTTTTTTTTTAATAAGATTTTATTGAAATGCAGAGGTAATTAGATTGTAGATCTACACTTTAATCCGAGCACACTGGACACATACCTAATAATATTATCAGGCCTAATTATGTTATTAGGTCAGTGATCCGGTGATCCCGAGAGCAAATGAAATATCCGAAAAATCCAGATTCTGTTTAACAGGAAGGACTTAGTCCAATGCAGTGCATTGCCTCTTATCCCTTAGTGGTCAAGCTGTCGTCAGTAGGTTTAGAAACGATGTACATATTTTGTGAAATTGGGCTGATGTTGGTGGGACAGCAACTTTAAGAATAAGAAGAAAAAACGAAAAACTCAACGTTTTTTTAAATTATATACAAGCTGGTTTAGATTATAAATAATACCGGATAAATACATCGAGACGCCTATGTTCTGCTTCATGCTTGATAAAAACTTCTGTGGTAGAGACCTGTTGGTCTGTTATACATAGCCTAGGTTATTGTACCGGTTTCGCAGCAATCAAGACAGTTATCTCCCTTATGTTAATTGACGCCATTTACAGCAAACATTGGAATCGATCATTCGGAATGAAATTTTTACACATTTAACAGGTAACTAATGTTTACGATAGACATTACCGAAGCGCAGAGGCCTAGCGGTTAGAACTTCTGCCTTGCATAATTTCGGAAGACTCAGAGGGTGTGTGTGGGGTGGGGGATGTGTGTGTGGGGTGGGGGAGGTGGGTGTTGGGGGGGGGGGGGGCGCGGGGGAGAGTATGGTACCGGCAATAGACCAGTTTGACCATATTTGTTCTGAAAATGTTCTAATCGAGTATTGCAGGCGTGTACCTGGAGGCTTTTTCCCATAACGGAAGACTGGGTTTGACCGTGCTAGTGGCGTTTAAAATAAAGACGCTGAATTGTGCGTTTTGGCGTATTGCCGAATTGTGCGTTTTGGCGTATTTTGGTAACAGAATGATGTACCAAAAACACATGAATTTTCTTATAGATTTTGATATTTTTACAACTCAAGAATAAATTAGTGTCATGCCATCAAGCTCCATATGGCAGCTATGTTCAAATAATGTATAAAATACGGTAACGAAAAGTTTTGCATCTCAGATTTTCATTACGCAGCTGCGTATCTGCGTATTGGCAGGTACGCGCCTGTCTTGTATCTTATTATCATAATTAATTATACTACGTGAAAACATAATATGCTGGTGGCCCCTGTTTTCGGGGTATTAAGAGGATCTTGCCGCGACAGCATTACTAAAACATTGTACAATATTTAACATACGATGTTAGTTTTGAAGAAACATATTTCATTAACACATAAAACATGTTTTTTCTCATTATTTTATTCACGATGTATGCGATATTATGTTTTTAATTTATGTATACATTTTTATAAATATAAACTGGCCTCATGTTTTCGGGCGGTCGTCTCATAAAGTTTTGTTTGTTGATTCGAAGGGATCACCTTTTCAGTATTTTTTTTACTTACTTTAGATGCTCACTCGAGGAATGGTCTCATTAGAGAATTTGATTGAAATAGATACTAATTTATTTTAATTTTTATTAATTCATTTTCTTACATTTTAATACTATAGTTATCAGAGTGCTATGGAAGGTCGGACTTTCAAACACTAATTCAGGCACTGGCAAAATGATGTAGAATCACCAGCTTCCAAGCTTCCGACTGGCTGCATGCTTGTTTGTGGAGGGGGAAATTAAATGCATGGAAAACATTTTTCTTTATCATGTCGGAGTT
>JAWPHD010014652.1:0-59883 GCA_037043455.1 Cyrtodaria siliqua | reverse complement strand
ACTATGATGCTGAGTCAGATGAAATGCCCATGATAAGAAGGTTGCACAATGTGCAACCTTACGATTTTGAGCCAGAATTCGTGTCTGAGGATGAAAATACCTCGGATTCATCAACCGATGGCGATGAGGAAGTTGAACGCGGTGCAGGTCATCGAAATTCTGAAAGTCACCAGCAACGCTGCAATGTCTCGGTACATTTACACTAAGCGCGAAATGCAGTATATTCCGAATGAATGGACATGGTCTAATACTTGTACATTAATACGAGCGTCAGATTATAAGGACTTTATTTTTGCCGAAAAATAGACATTGAAAAAATATATTTAGAGTCTAGTAAGTATAATTGATAAATAAATAAATGTAACAGCATCTAATTTCTATAGTATTCTATATAGAGGGTCCCAAAGGGGTTTTGCGTGAAAACGTGATCGGGGTGTTTTTAAAAACGTGACACGTGAAACAAACAATATGTTTGCGTGATTGCGTAAAAATTATATCAGCGTGATCCGTGATTTTGATCTTGGTAAAACGTGATCGCGTGATATGGTGACGTGAAACGTGAATTTTTAGTCCTTTTCAGTCCTTTTAGTGTCCCTCCTCCTCCCAGGTATGTGAAATGTTCTCTTTTTGTCATAACTTTTATACCACATGAGATGCCAGAATGCTGTTGTCAATTTGAAAGCCTCAGAATACATCTGACGGCTCAAGTTTGTGTGTGATTGTGTGTGGTTTTGTTTTGTTGTTTTTTTGTTGTTGTTGCAACCAACACATTGTACTAGAGAAGCTCGAACATATAGCGCTTCACGGCTGCTCATCCACATTTAACGTGAAATGTGAAAGTTCTGCTATTTTCACGTGAAGACGTGATCCTTGTTTTTATTTTACGTGATCACGTGAACACAACCCCCCTTTGGGACCCCCTATATACCATAAGTCCCCGCCGCCTCCAAAACAGTCTATAGTGGTGTATGAGATTCGGATTTGCAGTATGACACGCTCTCCACGTGCCGCCAAATAACAATATACCACACAGCGACTAATCAACTATTGCGGTGCCCTATTGAAGTACAGCCTAATCATGGTACAAACGTCGGTATATGACAAAATCACGCACCATTTAGGGAAACGTAGTTTTATGATATGCCTACATTTCCTGTATATTGCAATTCCGTGAGCGGTGCAATACCGCCGCGGCGAGCCGCGTATTGCACAAGACGGATATATGATGCGTGAGAAACTAGTTAGTTCATCGCGCACGAAGATGATCTAAATAATATAGTCAAATGTATTATGAGCACGACATAATGTATTATGTACATGTAGAGATCGAAAAAACAGACCTAACAATTTTTTTATTTAGAATATAAAGTATATATATGCTTGTAAAGCACTTATTTTACTTACTGCATGAGGTAAAAGCCGTTATTGTTGTTGTTTTGCCATACAACATTACTGAACTAATATAATAGCTAGTAACATTATCAATTTTCTGCCTTTTAATAGACATCCATAAAACATTTTGTCATTATTTTCAAATCCAGAGACCGATATATAACTCTATATACATCTATAACACTATTGGCAGTGTATAATTTAAAACAAAACAAAAAAAAAATACTACAAAATATAAATTGAAACAACGACAGTGTTTATTTCACCGAATTCATTTACATTCATATGCTTAACCTTTTTAGCGATCTTTTGAAAAAGACGGCTACATTATATTAGCGCCGTTCACGTAAGACGCATGCATCTAATTCAACAGCTAAACAATCACGATGTACAGATCTAAGACTATATACCTTTCTACAATTTATCATACACATACCCGAGGAATTGCTAAGATAACTGAACAAAAACTTCTATCTTACCTCATTTAATAATTTCTTCCTCAACGCCGGTCGAATCGGCGAATAAAACTTGCTCGGAGACGGCGGGGTTAGGCACTTCTCATTTGTGTAGGAAAATATTGTTGGTATCGCTGTTGTTTTTAATCTGCATGGCCGTCTGTCCTTCAAATTCAATGAAAATGAAACCAAAGGATGGATTTCCCACGAATCCAATTCAAAGTGTTTACTACAAACTCGCGCGTCTTTCGAAGGTTCCCATTTTTCTGACGCGACGGGCGATTTTCGTCGACAGCGGTCCACCCACAATTCAAATCTTAATCTATCATTAACCTGATTAGGAAAACGAAAAAAACTGATGTTATTAGATTGTCCTTTTTTATGCACACTTTGACACCCAGCTACAGCACACGGCATTTTTAACACGTACCATAAAACTTAATCCTACATAGACAATACTATACAACTCAATGCGACACCGCTGATCGTTTGGTACCAATGACGTCACAGGATCACGTGACACTTACCTGTCTTCAAAAAGGGCGAAACTCAAGCGTGTGCGCTATGAGATAAAATTGCCTTCTGTGAGAAAACGGGACAACCAATAAGTGTAATATTTGAACAGATTGTATATTATATACATATATTTCAGAATATATGCTCAAAAAACACGCTAAATTTCACCTTTAACAGAATTCACTAAACGTTATGTAGAAAAACATTTATTTCGAAGGATCCTCCGCTGCCCCCGCCTCCGCCCCTCCCACACACAAATACTCAAACCAAAATCTTGGATCTGCATCTGATGTGTACCCTCCTTTCAAAACGTGTTTAGTGATCATTTATTCAGGCAAGCCCCTTTAAAACTCCAGCCCGAGTCTAGGTGGTTGTAGCGAAAAAAAATCTGAAAGGTCGATGCATATGACGTATATATATATATATATATTGACAGAAATATAAATCAACAGAAATATAAATAATATGTATTTTTTAATTTGATTTTGTACTGGCTTTCTTCTACACAAACCCCTCTGAGCCTACTAAATTACAGGTTGTTATACAACTTTGAAATCAGCCCCCAACATTATCTCGTGCTTAGAATTTAGTCTGAAGTCATAGTCGTTATCGTAGTTAGTTGTACAGGTCTATTAGTAGTAAACTTTAAATAAAATAACATACAAGCACAGGCACATTCAAATGAGTAAATAATGAAAATACATAATGCGATGGGTATTGGGTTTTTTGTTGTTGTTGTTGTTTTTTTGGTATCGTTGTTGTTGCTGTATTTCTCTCTTTTAGTATTAATGTTAAAAACGTAATCCATTTAAAAAAATAAACATGATCAGGCAGAAATCTTCCACAAAAACCAAAAACATCGTATTATCTTAAGTTTACTCTTTATTATATATGTTTTAAATCAAAATGTATATACAAACCATGCTCGGAAAAAAAATTGAAAATGAAGATATTATATTAAAAAAAAATAATTAAAATATCGAAACAATTTACAATGTGAAAGAAGTTAAAGAATACTTTAATACAATAACAACTGAAATACATGCGTAAAGGCTATATTTGAAAGTTAATTAATAGACACCACACTACACTCATGCTTTTATTTTCAAACTTGCTGTGTCCCATATTTGCTTTTCAAGACAAATTGCATATTTACAAATCATTATTCATACTTACTTGTATAGTTCAAAGTAAATTGTGTTTGCATTTTTTTAAGTGTAGATACTGTTGCAATAACACCATTGTTAATAGGCAACTGATGTATTAATTTTCACCACCAGGCATGCAGTGCGTTGAAAAAGTATAGGGTCATAACCTATTTTGATAAACCTTTTAACAAGTTTAACAAAGGTAGTATGAAAGTGATCATGACCAAGGATCTTACGAAGTTTGTAAATTACATCACCATAGAAGTCAGGTTTTGATAGTCCTTGTCGCAGAAGAATTCTTAAATTACTTTTATATTTGGAAAGAAGATCAGGGTTACGATAAGAAAAAATTGCAAAGGTTTTACTAAGTTTATGTTAACGGTAGCCCAGATGAAGTAGCTTTTAATTTATACAAAGAGTACGATTATTAAAGTCCTCAACTCGAATACAAGCTCTAGAAAAACGAATAAGTTGAGACACATAGACCGCAGAAGAAGTTGCTTGGGGAACATCACTATCTAAATGGGGATAATTAACAATATCAAAATTAAAATCATCTCTCTTGTCATAGACTTTGTTAATTATTTCCCCATTTTCCATAGGGAGATGTAAATCGAAAAAAAAAATATTAGATTAGGATATATATTAATAACCATAGTAGAAAAGAAAGGGTTGTCAATGTTCAATATGTCATCCAGATAACGAGATGTGTCATTAAGAGATGTCAAAATAAAAAAACTTGCATTTTATTGGCGTTAAGTATATGTCATACACGAAGAAATTCAGATAGGATTAAGTATTATTGTTGATGTTATCCGTTGATCGCGAACACTCGAGTATTATGAAATGAAATCCTCGTGCAGTTAATCCTTACTATTCATGAGGTTGCTCTAACTCTTTTGAACTTTGAATAAGGTGTAATACCTAACTATAGCCCAATTCGGTAACATGGTTTGCTTCCCTTTAATGGGTTATACAGAATGTCATATTTTTAACTTCCTGTGAGCAAATTACTTTTCTGATCTCAAAATCGAAGAGCTAGTAAATACATATTTCCCAACGCCAACAGCATGGAAAGCTTGCTTATGTACTGTTGACATGCTACATAAGGGAGTAGTTTAGCTATATAAGTTGAGGCCAGATTAAAGTTGTTTCTTCAATAACATCTGCCTGGGTATCTGGTGAAAGATTCAACATGAAATCTCTTTCATAGCAATATAAAAACAAATCTGCAACAAGGGGTGCACAGTTCGTACCCATGGCGATACCAACACTTTGTTTATAAACGGTATTTCCATACTTGACGAAAATATTATCTAATAGAAAAATGAGTGATTCACAAACTTCACGGCAAGCCCACATAGTGTAATTGTCCAAACTGCCGTTAGTAAAAAACGCCATTAAAACGCAAATTTGGTAAGAAGCATGGATTTCGCATAATTCCGATTTAACTTCTTTTAATAAATGAATTTGATCGGTCACCAGGTTTATAGGGAATGTGGATAGTGGATGCAATCGATCTTGGAGACATTTTAATTAAAAATAAACACAAAATAAAAAAACTTGCACTTTTAATGGCGCTAAGTATATGTCATACACGAAGAAATTCAGATAGGATTAAGTATTATTGTTGATTTTATCCGTTGACCGCGAGCACTCGAGTATTATGGAGTGAAATCCTCGTGCAGTAAATCCTTACTATTCATTAGGTTGCTCTAACTCTTTTGAACTTTGAATAAGGTGTAATACCTAACTATAGCCCAGTTCGGTAACATGGTTTGCTTCCCTTTAATGGGTAATACAGAGATGTCATATTTTCAATGTTTTCCTGTGAGCAAATTACTTTTCTGATCTCAAAATCGAAGAGCTAGTAAATACATATTTCCCAAGTCTCATTGAAAAAGCATGGAAAGCTTGCTTGACATGCTACATGACCGAGTAGTTCAGGTATATAAGTTGAGGTCAGATTAAAGTTATTACTTTGTATAGCATTGCTATATTGAATATTATCTAGGTTATAGTTAAAAGAATATAATGTTCTTGACTTCAATGAAGAAAAATATAAGTTAATAATTTAGCTGTACTAAAAACACAACTTTTCTGGTAATTCTGTATTGTTTATAATTATATACTGACATTTTTTCCCTTAACAATACCAAAAATGCCTCTCTACATGTTGCATAGTCCTTGAATGCTACTTTTCCTGTTAGATTTGTATATCTATATTTACAGTTTTAATAACAATATGTTGTATTTAAGTCTGACATTATAGAAAATATGCGCCCGGTTGCTCATATTAAAACGCATTAAATACCATATATGCTTTGCATTATTTTGTTTTGTATTAAACATGGTATAAAACTTGCATTATAATGCCGTTGAGTATAATTATATAATTGCAGGAGACATCACTTTTCCCCTAAAAATATATTAAAAAAATCCACAGTTCTCTCCCTTCAAATGTTCATTTCGAACCTATTGATTTGTTGTAATTGGACACAATACAAATGTTAACCCTATTTGCATGTATTAGTATACACTGTAGACATGCTTCATCAGGTCAGTAATAATCAAACTAATGCGCATATCTGAAACGTTCTTGCATCACGGTTAATTACCGAGGCTGACATTATTTGTCCAGTATTTTTTTCAGTATACCGAAATAATTGTGTTTTGGGGTGTGGGTGTGGGGATGTGGGGGGAATGAAATATGTAAAAGACGGTCCATTTTGTTCTTATACAATTGAGGATGTTTTTATATACGTTTGGTCAACAAAACCTTTATTGATATCGTTAATGAATTAATAGCACATTACATCAACATGTTCAACATTTAACAATATAAGTAATATAAACATAGGTATAATACATATTCCAATAAACTGTTTACCGATTGATTATCGCATAAAGTGTTGGTCATGGGAACGAAACAATATCTATTTAAAGACTTGCTGTGACGTCGGATTTTATCTTTAGCAATGTATGATTCCGCGATGATGCAATTTGGAGGGTAACATTAAAAACAAATGCTGCCCTCCAGTGACTCCAGGATGAGACATTACAGCAGAGTACAACAGCGCGAAATGTTAAATAGCACTCTATGGGAATTAAACATGGGGATTCACAGGAGGATTAATAAATAGAGGATCTTACATGGGTGACTGTGTATTATTGATTTTAATAAACCAGTTGGATAAAATGATAAGATACGAGGAACTGCCGAGTATCCTATATTTTTATTCAACGAGTTTATTAAAGTCAATAATAAACAGTCACGAACGCAATATTCTATTTATTACTAACATACATATGACGTGATAGTTTCACTTTATTCTCGTCAATTAACCTTATATACGGCGGCAATTTTTAACAGAAATCACAAGCAAGGTTTTACGCAAGCGTAAAATAACTGCCGAGAGAAAATAGCATTATATCTGGGTTGGAAATGACAACAAAGTTTAACATAATAACCGATCAAGTCACGGGTGTTTAAACAAAATTTAAAAAAATAATGTTGTCAGGAAGACGTCAACAATCCACGACCGTTTTTTCTTACCAGACAATTTATTTTTTCCATCAGTTCTTCCTACCAACCATTTTGAATCAAGGTGGGCGACCTCGCTTGGCTCTGGTCAAATCCTTGAAATGCGTTACATATAGAGCACATAAGCACACACATGCAAGTGTTAACATCTAAGGGGTGCGTGTGCTTTAGCTTGTGCATTACAAATGGAGAGAACTGTAACTAATGTTGTAATAACTTGTAGTTCAATCCACTTGCATATGTTTCTATGAATATTGTGATGTTGAATTGATGTATTGTAACATATCTGCAATAAAATATTATTAAACTAAACTGTGCATTACAACACAGAATCATAAGATAAACTGTTCAATGCTACCATGTGAAATTATAAGATTGCGTTATCAAAGTGAAAATTGCAAAGAAACTGTTCAGTGTTACCTTACCATGTGCACTTATGAAAACCATATGAGTCGCTGCCGTTCCGGCAGTGAATGACGTCGTTTTTTTTATGACGTCAGCTATGTCACGCGACTGTAACGTGTTCGTCCTTCAAATAATGAGACAACTTAAACTAAATTCAACGTTATCATTCATATTGTGAGTAAGCTTTCAAATAAGGATAATAATTCAGTTGTCTGAAAGTATCGTACGATATACCATGCAAGCACTTGGGATTAAATGTTTGATTGCACATAAACACAGTGATTCGACCCTCACTTGTATCTGTAATACACCAGTGTATTACGAAAAATAAGTCATGTTATTTGATATCCACTAGCAGGTCAAATTGAATCCTAAAGAATGATAACAATGAGTAAAATGAAACATCATTACATAATAGAACACTTATTATTAATGTTAGTTTACTAAGTATATTATCAGTTGATCTAAATAAAACACAACATCAATATAGCAGTCATGTTGAGGCATTTTTTGTTTTTCCAATGCTTTCTTGTAGGCTTCTTTTGGTATATTTATCTTTCTTTTTTTTTGTCACTCTGAAAATATTAAATTATAAATAAATAATAAAAGTCAAGAATATATATTATTGAATGGTTTAAGCTACTAGAGGATAGAAGACTATGCCCCGTCCGCGAATTAATCTATCTTACGGGCCTTACACTAAAATGTAATTGACTTTTTTAATATCACATCTGTCAGGGTATGAACTATTTCACCACGCCTCCTTAGTTAGGAGACAAATTAATCCCTCAACCATGATGTTTGATCTTTGGAACCATTTGACATGTGTCTGTATTTGTACGAACACATACATTAATTACATAACCCTAATTAATATGATCAATTGAGAATAAAGGAGTTTGTATTTGTAAACGAATAACAAGTACATTACGTGGTCCCGCCTGAATTCCATTAAGCGACGGAAAAGCTTATATAAGCAGGATTTTATAGCGAATATTTCGACAAAAAAAACGTTTACAAACATTTTTTACTGGAAACTATGCGATAACATGTTTAAATTACCTATTAAATGCTTACATTTTACAATATGCAAACTTTTTAAGTAAGTTACTTACCAGCCATTAATCGCATATTATATGTCTTCTGTTGACACCAGCAACCTGAGCAGAATTGGTTTCACTTTTCGAAATAATTACAATTACAACCAAGTCCTTTCCTCATTCCATAATCATGATAATGATAAAACGTATTTCTAATAAATCACCCAATCAACTCACAAAATGAATATATGTCTGTCCAAGTAGGTTAAGTTTTTTTCTCCTATAAGCCTTTTGTCATTAAAAGTCTACAGCATCAATGCAATTTCTATCCCATTTGAGAATGTTTCAGACTAAATTCAAATCATGTTCTCAAAATGAGGCATTTCCGTTGAAATGTCATCTCACTGACCTAAGGTAGTGTCTGAATGAACACGAACAAAAAATGATAAAATGAACATGAATTTGGGGGGATTCTACCCCTCTGCCTACCCTCCAACAGGATCTGCAGTTGTCCTATTCTTTGCCCCGTAACCAAACGGGGCCCCCGGGAACCACACGGGGATATTTCATGATGAGGAAATCGGCACTTTCATATACATTATGTACACTATCGTCTTAAAATGTACTCATGTGTATTAGTTCTAGTCCCGCAACTTTGCTTTATAAACAAAAAAGTCATATCTACCAAAATTTAAAAATTACATGTGCTACAGTGAAAAAACAAAATGTGTAATTTCGAAAATGATCTCGAACACTGGAAGCGTGAAAAGTGATCTTGTAATTTATTTGTGCGCTCATAATACTTGACGGTTTATACTGTGTATGCGATTTACTGGTACATTACTGGTCATTTTAGGTGCCAATGGTAATTTCTGTATGGCGTACAAGCAACATAGGGTAACATTATGGATACCATTTTTCTCAGTACTTTACTATTTCAACTATATATAGTAAAATCACTGTACGTACTTACCAAGTATTTGAGTTCCGGAACGGAGGCCTTTGTACTTTGACAAGTAGATAGTACAGGTGACTTTACTGGTTGGTTTGCGAGCTTGAACTGAAGAATTGGGAAGTACCACTTCACGACAACAACTTCTGCGCATGCGTAGAGGTAATGGGGAATCTCCAGAAGTAGGTTACACTCCATCAATTGTAGAATTACTACACTCCTGCCACTTTTAAATAGGCGAAGCCCACTGGTCCGCATACACAATCAGTAATGGTGCCACTCTTTCTGTTTCGTTATACACTTGTATCAGTAAAATGTGTCTCAAGACTTCATCATAAATCTTTAGTCTGAGAGCTGTAAACTGAAAAAGTGAGTACAATACCCGCAATCCAAAGACTATGGGTTTAGAATACTTCAAGAACTTGCCAAAATGACTTCACCAATTCAATCCTAATCCCTGTGATTGACTTAACACTAATTAAAATTCATAAAACATAATCTAGATACACATCTCAGTCGAGTTGTATGTTCTAACATAATAAACCCAGTTTAAATCTCTCATTAAGAGTTAAAACACACGATACACATCTCACTTGAGTTGTGTGTTCTAACATAATTACAAGTTCACATCTCTCATTAAGAGTCGTGTGATATTAAAATATATTTACAACAGTTCACACTTCTCACTTTTAAATAAAATATAAAAGATAAAATAAAATAAAATATTGGGTATGATTGTTTGTCGTAAATACATTGCTTCAAGTTTTCTAGTTGTTGTGTGAAATCTTCAGGTGTGTATAGACCACACTATCGGGTGTGTATAGACCACACCGTACAACGGCAAGCTCGATGTCCGTCCGCTAACATCTATAACAGTTTGGCGATTTCCGGTTGTACGGTACCTGCAGGATATATTTACGAATCTTTCATGGATATCCGGTGAAGTTCGGGAATTCCAACACGAAGTATAATTTGTTTTATCGGGATTCCAACACGAGGTATAATTGATTTTATTGGAATATAGGTTTAGCCGAGGTTCTGACTAAAACAGCTATACAGAGAGTTGGATTTCTCTATCTGAACTGGATGCCCATGATTAATTTTTTTTCTTGCAAATCATTGACTTTGTGTGCATTCACGTCTCCAATTACTAACATTTGACATGTTCATTTCCACAATGACGTCATTCAACTGTTGACGTTATTAACGCCATTGTGGATAATTAAAGTCCCTACGGAATCCTGTTAGTGCCATCAACTTTTCGAACTGATATTCACACGAAAAGTCGAAATTATCACGTTAATTTCACTATTCGGACTACAATTTACACGAAGAGTCAACATTTTAATTTTAGTTTTCGACTTTTCGCGTGGTAGTGCAACAGCTTTAGTGTTATAAAGTTCACCGGCTAAATAATGCCACAGTGAAGAGGTAAACATTACACTTTCACCGATATCGATTTCCAAGATGGCGTTTTTTTATTAAAGTATTTCTGACCATCCGCGAAGCTATGTTAAATTGGATGTGCTGGCCCGGTCATCGTTTGAGCACCGAATGTGAACGTATGTTTAGTGAATCAGATGGCTTGCATGAACGGCGATTATTGTGTTTATCGATAATTAAAGGTGTGCAGGAATACCATTATAGGATTTTTTCTGGCTATAGAAATGATTGTGTTAGCTAAATTTCTCGAAAAATGGTACTTTTAAGCAAACTATTTTAATACATACATTTTGTTTCAGTGTCATGCACAACAAATAATATGTTTGCTGAAATTACATATTGGTAAATACTTATTAAAATTAACAACAACACCAAAATCAAGACTTATTTATCAAGTTTATATACCTGATATGCAGTAAATATGAATTACTTGTACTTGTGGCATACTTACTATAGGATATAGTTTAAAACCACCCCACTATATCTTTCTTCAAAAACATATGTTAAACAAATTAATATCGCTTTGATTACTGTTTGATTGACGTGTCATTATATTATGCAAATCATGTTTGCATGACGTCCTTGATATTAAATATATTGATGTATAAATAAAAGTGTGTGGTGTTGGTGTGCACTCGCGCACCTGTGTGCGTTTATGAGGTGCGTTTGACGATGCAGAAACAAAGAAAACATGTCAATTGACACCATAAGGAAAGGACATTCAAGTGTGCATCGAGATATGGAATGCAAAATGTACATACAGAGCTTTCTCAGCCACATAAATGTAGGTTACATTGCATCATTGATTTTCCTTCTTTGTTTTATATAGGACGAATGTATATCAAGAGATAAAAAATGCGCATTTTTCTCCGTAGAAAATTTTAAAACACATATCAATCAAACGATCGAGCGTACGCCAATATAAAAATGCAATAAAAGCAGGGGGTCATGTATCATGTAAGAACAAGCCAATCTGTTGAATGACGTCATGTTCTATTTTGACACGTCACAGATAGATTTACCCCATTTCTACTTTCGCTTTACTGTCTATGTCAATTATAATTAAATATCTCAAACAAACACTAATCAATGTTCACAATACATCCTTTGGCTGAATTATAGGTAATAATAACAAAAAGCAATCAAAAGTATGCATATTGTATCACTAGTAAGGCAGGGAAACGTTTTTTATTAGGCACTATTTGACTATACACCACGGAAGCACAAACGCAATGGTGCAATGTAACCTGTAGAGTCAGTTCGACTTCGGACTGTTGTCTCCACGCAGTTGCCCAACAGTAGAGAGACGTTTGTCTTATTCTGGTCTTCAACTTTAAGTTTTAAAACTATTTAATATGACAAGCTACTTGATAATATTTTAGTCACATTCATTATTTTGGGAACTGAAAATAATTTATGATATGATATAATCTCGTTTAAGTTTCAAGTGTTTGCTTTTATGGATATTTAACCGGTGTCATTATTCGGAGGGTAATACAATTTCTTGCAGCCAGGTCTTTTCAAAATGCACTAAAAGATATGTATTATCACTGTATTAATTTAAAACCAGACATATCAAATTATATTACGAATTTATTAGTTTTAAATATTCAAAATATAGTCGGTAGACTGATATACCGACATATTACAATATTTCATCTACGACGTTTGAATAGTAGGTATTTCTCTCCCTCTGTCGCAGAATGAATTATTCGTATGAATATGAGTAGACAAATATGAACGCTGTTTTAGTTAACTATAATAGCACATTTTAATAATTGTGTTATATACATAATAGAGATGTTATGATTACATAAGCTTTCTGCCGTACACATTCAGGATTAGACATGTGTATGCTATAAGGCTTATTTGTTTACAATCTTAATTTTTTAAGAACATAAACAACTGATATAGTTTATCCTCTAGTATTTATCACGTCAATGAACATATCAAGCGGTGTATGTCCTGTCTATAAACGAGTTTACAGCCATGTTTTAACATTCACTATGACTGAAATGCACCCCCCATTGTGCATGATGTTGATATTGTAAACCCGTTGCGACAGGTTGTTCATATAATTTTTGTAAAACATTAAAACCAGTTAAGTGTTAAATAAGAAGCATGCATCAATGTCTGTCCATCCATTCATCCGAACATCCACCCTTGAGAACGTCTGTATGTGTTTATGTCTGTCAATCTCAATTCAGTCGCAGCGTACTACAATGTCTTATGATGTTACCGAATTTGCATCAACTCTTACACAGATACCGGTTTAAAAAAAAAAAAAAAAAGTCTTATACTATATTACATACTCAAGGTCAGCATCGAGAAAATCCCAAAATATAGGCATGCATCTCAGAACAACAGCTGACGTGTTAGTTTTTGAAGTCCCACAGAGCTGGCATATGCTGCAATCAACTCCGCAATAAATTATCTTTCCAATAACATTCAATTTCATATGTCCACACCGCATAAGAAAAGCGCTGGTGCTCGAAAAACACAGAAAACGTACCTGTTTTGAAAAATCGACTCTAAGCACGTCCGTATTATTCGCCTATATTGACCCTGGTTGACCGCCGTTTAGCCTTTGTAGAAGCTCCCGCGGACACAACAACTCATCGACACTATTCCTTACGCACAATATGTCTTTATCCGTGCAATAAATAATGTCCAAGTACCTTTCCGACGATCACAAGTACACGTTTACAACGTTTTCAAAAATCTCAGTATCACACGACGCTATTTGCATTGAAAATGCCGGAAGTTGATAGTAAACCATGACGTCATTACATTTTCAAATCGCTCCCACTTCATTGGTTCAATATTTAAATCAAATTTATTTTATCCAATGGGATAATTTAACAAATATTTCTGCGGCTTTGCTATCAACTTCCGGCATTCTCAATGCAAATAGCGTCGTGTGATACTGAGATTTTTGAAAACGTTGTACACGTGTACTTGTGATCGTCGGAAAGGTACTTGGACATTATTTATTGCACGGATAAAGTTTCTATGACTGGATAGCATACTTTGCCTACAGTTCTCTCTGACATTTTACCAGAATGTCTAATTATAATGCTGAATTATCATTGCAAATATATCTACATTTTAACAACAAACAGGTCTAGTTTTATTGAACAATGTCTCTCCATGCCATCATGCAAAATGCATGCGAAAAAAAGTCAAAACACGTTTTAAAACACCTTGAAATATTTCTTGTCGGAGCTATAGTCACTCCAAAAAGTAAAATACTGTTTAGGTAAGAATCCGTGAGAAAATGAAAGTTCACATTATGCCGTCAGAAAGCTTGGAAACTGGTGTACAGGACTCAATGGGATGTGTTTTACTTCAGGTACACCAACTGAAGTAAAACAAATCCAATTGAGCCCTGTACAATATTGAGCAAGCTTTCTAGTTTGCCATTTTTTCAAAATGAAGTTCAAACTAAAATTCGCTTACATATTCTTAGTGATATGACCTTCCTCTCTAGAAAACTGCTGAGAAAAGTAGGGGTCATATGGCATATAAGAAAATAAATTCTGATCTTTGTTGACACCGTGAACAAACTGCGTTCATTCGGTACCTCATACATGTATTCTACTTTCACTTTCAAAACGTTCAAGTTGATAAATAAACTCATACAACCATTCAAATGGCTCTTAGCCCTCACAAACAAGTCAATAAAGTCATTTAAGCCAGAAAACAACAGGCCTTAAATAGCTCGAAAGTGCCTTTTATCGCAAAAAAAAACGTTAGGGATTATATAGTTGGGAACTCCTTTAGACTACACCAGGCATCAATACCATAGTGATTTACTTCTTCTATGCCTTGAGAGAATTATTGATATCAGGTAAGTTTGCATCACTCGCCATTTTCACTCGGTGTGTAGGTAACGTTTAGACCGTATATATCGCTCCGGATAAATCATCCTACTGACATTTCATCCTACTAGAAAAGTCGAAACTTAATATAAAAATGTCTACTTTTCGCGCTTATAGTTTACAGGTTCAGAGCGAAAAGTTGAAACTATAGTTGATAATTATCAGATGAGTTTGATAATTATCGTGATAATAATCGCGCAAAAACTTCAAATTTTCTAGTTGTAGTGTGAAATCTTCAGTGTGAACATGAAGTCGAAAAGTTGATAGCACTAACAGGATTCCGTACGGGAAAAATAAAAGTCATAATTATCCACAATGACGTTAATAACGTCAAAAGATGAATGACGTCACTGTGTAAAAGATCGAGAATTCCAACCCTCGGTATAGCTGTTTTAATCATATCCTCGGCTAAACCTCGATTCCAATAAAATCAAATATACCTGATGTTGGAATCCCGATAAAAACAAGTTATACTTCGTGTTGGAATTCCCGATCTTCACCGAAACCCATGAACGATTTGAAAATATATCATGCAGTTACCGTACAACCGGAAATTGCCAAACTGTTATAGATGTTAGCGAACGCACATCGAGATTGCCTTGGTACGATGTGGTCTTAACCTGGTTCCCTGGCCAGGAAACCAGACTAAGAGGACAGGGAACCAGGCTAGTTTGGTCTATACACACTTATTGGTGTGGTCTATACACACCTGTTCTGCGACTTGCTCTGATCATTTCGTCATGTTACAAGTGACCGACAAAGCCAACGAAACGTAAACAAATATAAACATGATGTAAAACATAGTATGCCACATTACCTTCACCGTTATATATTCAACCGCGCACTCGGGCTGCGTTCTCGTGATATGTAAGTCATATACGTCGTGAAAGCAATTTGTTTACGACATACATTCAATATATAGTTGAAATAGTCATTAAACTATTGAGACAATCTTACCCATAATATTACTCGTATGCTGCTTGTACGCCACGCAGAAATTACCATTGGCACCTAAAATTACCAGAAATGTACCAGTAAATTGCATACCCAGGATAAACCTTCAAGTTATATGAGCGCACAAATAAATTGCAAAGATACAAGTGCACGAGATCTCTTTTCACGCCGCCAGGGTTCGAGATCATTTTCGAAATTCCATACTTATTTTCTCTGTAGCACATCTAACTTTTTAATTGTGGTGGATTTTACTTTTTTGTTTATAAAGCAAAGTTGAGGGTCTAGAACTGATGCAGCTGAGTACATTTTAAGACGAAAATCAATAAAACCTCTTTATTTCGGTGTACGAGACCGACTCAAAAAGTACATGTCGGAAATGGGGGCGGATTAAACAAAACATCTTTAGAACATTCATCAACAATCAAAGTTATGAAATAAAGTTCAGAAAATACCGCATACTTTGCGCTATATAACATGAAAATGCGTGAAGTAATAAAGAAAATACAAAGAAAATCTTACTTTGAAGCGGGATGTTTTTCCGTCTGTTACGCCATTTTGAAACCACGTGATTCCCACCGTGATATTTAACTGGCTTATAAACTGCCAATCGTGAACGTTCGGCCAATCTCGTCATTTTTCGGAATCCCGCCTCGTGTGTATCACGGCCCTTCGGTATGTTTAAAATCTTGACATTCTGTTAGCCGGAAGGCAACGGCACAGAAAATAGTGCACTGTTGCTATGTAGACAATGGCCGCTAGCCACACGTGTTGATGTATAATTTGCATTGAGTGTTTGTTTTTTACAATGCATGAAGGTTTTATCATTGTTTTCATGTAAATAAACTATTGATGGAGCAATCGGCTGAATAACATTGCAACATTTGGATGATAACTTTGATTTTGAATGCAAATTTGTTTTGGCGGTTTTGGCGGGAATCTAAGGCGCGATGACGTAACCAATATGGAAACTTGTGTATTACATTCGAGTAATGCTGCGAAGCAGTGTACGAGATGTTGTGAACGCTCGGCCAATCCCGTCATTCCTCGGGATCCCGCCTCGTGTGTATCACGGCGCTTTGGTATGATCAAAATCTTGACATTCTGTTAGCCGGAAGGCAACGGCACAGAAAATAGTGCACTGTTGCTAAGCTGTTGCTACATCAACAATATGGCCGCTTGTCACACGTGTTGATGTATGATTTGCGTTTCATGTTTGTTATGAAGGTGTTATCACTGCTTTCACGCATATAAACTATAGATGGAGCAATCGGCTAAATGACAAAATGTTGAAGATAACTTTGATTTTAAATGCAAATTCCTTGGCGGGAATCTGACGCGCGTCACGATAGTATGACGTAACTAATATGGAAACCTGCGTATTACATTCGAGTCATGCTGCAAAGCGGTGTACGAGATGTTGCGAATGGTTCGCAGTTTGTAATTATTGCCAATTAAATCAATACCCCACCCACAAAAATCCCATAGAAATACGAAAATACTACAAATATTGACATATTTTAGACTTTTTATTTTGTATGATCTTAAACTTAAGTTTGGACTGATACTATCTTCCAGGGGCGTTTTTTTCTACTGACTGTGCCAAGGCCGTACCCATATTATCAACCCTGTTATAATTTTAGTGGCGAATACTTTGCTTCTATTTTCCCTCATAATTTTTGTTTGTTTTTAATGTATGAGCTGGTTGATTGTGTTCTGTGAATGCTACATTTCCTGTTCGAATTGCATATCTACTTGTCTTTTATATTTAGTCCTGATAAACTACTTTCAAATCGGCATTCTGTTCAAATTGCCACGCATAGCTATATGGCGCTGTACACGCCAAAGTAGCACTATATTGCGCTGTACACGCCAAATTAGCACGGTAGCATTTGCGACTGCTAAATGTACGGTTTCTTTTCTTACAACCCCATTGCCGAAATGCTTGACAAAACGCGGAAAAGAGTTGTCCAATACGGTTCCAGTGGTCACCAGCATATGTGCAGACCCATTAAGACGGATAAAGTATAACCTGATATTTAGTAGTATGCAACTGCACCTATCAATATTCTACTCTACCTAGGGTGAGGGTTGTGGGAGGGGCGGGACATTCGCCGGGGATTAGATGAAAAAAACTATTCCCCGTGGTAGGAATTCATACACAACCATGGAGAATTTGATATTAACACCTACCCTACGGAATTATACATAAATCTTGCCCCTAGTGATGGGAATTAGACAACAAATTTGTGCATTTGTTTAATAACCCCTGCGAATGACCGCCCCACCACCTGCCATGCGTTGGACAACCACACATGTGCATACCTGACTGAGACCATTCACGCCATGCTTGATAGCCACATCTATATGGATGATGTATTAATGTATCTTGTCGGTGGAATTGCGTAATTTCAAGAGTTGTTTTGTATAATGGCTTCATTTACCATCCGTGTACTGCTTGATTTAGTATACATAACACTTGAAATTAAACCTAAAGCATCATAATCTGATTCATCAATACTGCTAGGCATGTTGCTGAGGTTTACAACATTTTCTGTTGCAGTTTCAAGTATATATCAAAGTTTGCCATGCATATTTCCCCTTTCCCGTGGAAGGTTGCAACGGTTTAGCAACATGTGAAGGCATGAAATAAAGAACATGCTCCGGTCTTTGGTCATAACTGGAGCACGATGTAATGTATTCATAGCCTATTTTAAATCCTTCGCTCTTCCATAGGCAATCCACAGCTGATCTATACCAAAGTTCTTTGAGCGTGTTGATGACAATCACGTCAGTGTCAGAGCCGGAGATTATAATTTCCCTACACCCGTCCTTGAATTTATGTTTTCCACGTTATCTGTGGACACATTATCTGTTTGTTTTTTATCTGCTGTTACAACAATTGGCTTTGTTAAACATGCCTACGACTGATTTTGCGATTAGCAAAAGCAATTCAGTTTTATTTCGAGATAATCGTAAAATGACGATTTGACTGTTAGCCGGCACTTTGCTTGAATCTGAACCATTTGTCCTAATACCTGAACCTCTGGTATCCCTTGTACTGCTTAACTTTTCGAAGTATCGCTTGTCAATTGCGACATAGATCTTGTTTTATTTTTGACAGTACGACTCAAAAGTTGGTCTCAATATACCTTATTTCCTTTTAGGTGGAATTTACTGATTTTCATTCTCGAAAGAACTCTCCGATATCGCACTGCCGAGAACTAAAAAATCGAAAAAGAGATTTCAGTCATTTTGTTTACATCGATACACAACTATTGGTGTTCCGGACTTGTTTGAAAGGCATAATTGGGTAGCTGAATCAATCTCAGAATCCTCTGTGAGACATGCAAAGAAGCTATGTTATTGTCTTGAAGCAACATGCAAAGAAGTTATGTTTTTGCCTTGAACCAAAAGTACTTATTGATGCATAACAGTCTGCTACTCATTTATCTACAACTCATTTCTGATCAATAATAAAATGCTGCTAGAATCATCAAGGAATGGATCTCCTTCCATTCCTTAAATATATCCTCTATATTTTATTTGGATGAGGAAATTTCACTTTCACCATAGTGAATCTCAACTTTTCTACAAGGCCACACATTTTTGTAACTGAAGCCATCCATCTCCTTAAAGCAGATTATCGGTAAACCATATTTCCCAAGCATCTACTTTTAATTGCATTTTCTTTTGTTCATGAACCTGGTTGATAGAGTGCTGAAACATATTTTTCGGTTATGCTCGGAAATGTTCTCTTTATGAATTTAGCTGCACTCACTGGATACTCAAGTTGCCGATCAATCAAATGAGTTGGAAGCCGTCCAGCATGACAAAGGCAAACACGTAGAGGATGAGTTCTGAAGTACATTTTTTGTCTAGCTGAATATTTTTCGCTATACGAGTGCATAAAGTACAGAAAAAAATATTTCAAAATCCAGGACCTGATTCCATAGCTGAAATTGTGGAACTTCTTATATATATTGATATACATTAAACTATTTTTATCGCCATCTCAATGTATGGTTGGCATACATATTTATCTTTAGCTTGTAAAAGGCACATTCAGTTATCTGGTTCTCTTAAAATTGTTTTTGAAACATTTGAAGCAGATATAAACGATTCGGCCGTATCATTTGATTCGATTGGAGCTTCAGAGGGGATAGTTATTCAGCCATTGTATTTCAATAAATTACATAGTACCTTCAAATTGCCATTTAGATATGCAACCATTCCATTAGCCTATAATAAACATTACCACTGAATAGTTTGCCAATGCAAATATCGGAAGATCTGCTGTTATTACCGTCATAAAAGTGTAGGTGTACCCATAAAATATACAGGTGCACCTACACATTTTATAGATGCACCTACACTTTTATTTGTACAGGATTAAGAAACGCAACCACGTTACTGACCATATCCATAGAATGGTTGATTGTTGCCACGGAGTGCGCTTGCTCTTAAAATAACGGCATTAACGCTGTGCTAGTTTGACTTAAAATGACGAAATCCGCCTAGAGGCGTGTGTGTGTGATGCGGGTTGGGGTGGGGTGTGAGGGTACTTCTTAAAGTATCAGGTATACACTGTTGTTTGCATACGTATTGTTCCAGCTTAAGATGATGCTGACATTGCATAGGGCATTACAGCTAAATTCCCTTTGAATCGTATTGATAACTAAAATAAGGTTTTTAACAGACGTAAACAAATAATGTCAGAATTATACCATATAATTTGATTACATTTCCTTACATGAACAGCCTGAATCGTGTTCAATACATTTCAGTAAAGAAACTAGCCCGCCAAATAACGGCAAAATTACAAAATCGCTTATCGAAACTGCAGGTCATGCGCGTAGCTATGCGTAGGCCCTTTAGGCACGGGCATGTACATGAATGTTAAAATATCTTATCTCATTTCAGTTCTATAATACATAATATCAAACACAACAACAGTGTATTTGCAATACAGTGTATTGTTATTCAAATATGCCACCCATTTCTATATCAACAAAACATTATTATATACCAACGGATATCCGCTCTTGGAATTTCTTTTACTGGTTTAGGGCTCATTCGTTTTAGTTCCATTTCCATTAAAAAAAACAAGTAAACTGCTTAACCAGAACAGTAGAAATGGTTTATGAAAACAAATAATAATATAATGTCAAATTGTTTTTGAGCAAAACATTCGACGTTAAGCCCGTTATGAATATCGGATGAAAATGTATTACTCAGCCAATAGTAATAATTATCAAAATTATTTTAAATCTATTTCATTTTAAAGGAAAACAGCAAACAAAAAAGGCGTGCATCCACAGATTCCTAATTAGTTTACATCGAAAATAGACTAAAATCTGACTAAAACTCCCCCTGTCTTGTTTAAAGCGTCTATAAAACTTAAATTAGTGCGTATTTGATGTTTCCCCACACGTATAATAATGATCCTTAATGCTCATATACACAGTACTCCTCTTAAAAAACAATTCTTAACATGTTAAAGTATTAGTTTATTTTACCCACTGAGATATATGATGACAATACAACTATTACATTGAAAGGGGTTGATGCACTATTTTTAAACACTATTTATTTAATAGGGCTCTAAAAAACTTGAAAATAGCTGAAAGAATTATCAAAATGCCATGAACAACAAAGGAGATATGACCTATTGAAAATTTACAAAGGCGGCCAGCTTTGAACGATGACGTCATCGCGCCATTTTACCATAAATGGCATATTGACAAAAACATATTAAAGCAAAGAAAATCACTGCAAATTGATTAAAAATAAATATACATATGTAAAATGTATAAATTGCACGGTTATTTATCATTTGCAGTGATTTTCTTTGCTTTAAAATACGTTTTGTCAATATACCATATATGGTAAAAAGGCGCGATGACGTCATCGTTCCAAGATGGCAGCCTCCATTTATGTTTTCTTGCAACTTTTCAATAGGTCATATCTCCTTTATTTTTCATGGCATTTTGATAATTTTTTCAGATTTTTTCAAGTTGTTCAGAGCCCTTTAAAATAAAACTTGTTAGAAAATAGTGCATCAACCCCTTTAAAGGCGATATTGATTACACTTTTGCAACAGTAATTTCACGATTCTCCAGAATGCAGGATTTTGAATAGTTTAAAAAAATGACGGGAGACCATGACCTCGGACCACCTAATAAACTTGCACTTTGGTGATCAAATGATAAATAGGCCTACATATTAACCTTGCTACGCCCCTGCAGGTGTGCAGATAATAGTATACATGTAAATGTGCCGATTAAAGTATAGGTTTATACACGGGTTCTTAAATACCTGTGATTGAATATGTGTAAAATAAATTCGGCGCAGCATTTTTTGTGTTTTGCCTGGCTGGTTAAAGTCGTTTATAATATGTCGATAGAGTCTGGATTCTCAAAATATGTCAGTTATATATAAGGTAAAATGTTGTATATATACCTGAGGTTATAATCATGTAAAGTGAATCCTCTGTCGTATAAATTATACTCTATGGCTGTCGTTATTTGACGGAAAGGCACGAATATATCCGACACGTTCAGTAGTACGACCGTAGTATGACCCATCCACCGAAACCAATATTTTTAGGTTGGCTATAGGTGGTCGAGTGTCTTTACGGAAACACACGAAGATATCCGACACGTTCAGTAGTACGACCTTAGTATGATCCGTCCACCGAAACCAATCTGTTTAGGTTGCCTAGGTGAACGAGTGGTCTAAGGCTCTGGCTATTGTGTGAGACGCTGTGTCGAAGGTGGTGTCCTAGGTGAGGGTTCGAATCCGCTGGTAAGTGGTTTGTATAAAATGTTCTCCACATATAATATTTAACGTTTGTACTTGCATCTTATAGATCCCACGTTACAGAAAGTTCTCTATTCTGAATTTAATTCTTTCACAAATAATACAAGAGTTTTTAGGGGGGCGTTAGAATGGTTGGGTAGCTGCCGAGAGACAAGAAGTTAACATAATAATATATCAAGTCACGGGTGTTAAAACATTGAAACAAAAGATGTTGTCACGGAGACATAAATTGCGGTTTTAGGGAAAGGTTATTCGAACTAAATTTATGTTACCATCAGTTCTTCCTATCAAGCATTTTAAATCAATGTTCAAAACTCTTGACATGCCTTACATATTGATTACAATTACTTTGTAATACGAAGTGCTAGAAGTACACATCACCACAGAAATACAATTGTTCACGTGTGGTGTCAGACCAGTCAGGAAGTACTTCCGGGTCGTAGGGTGCTGAAAAAGTTCCTTGAAAGAATCCAAAGTTTCTAGTTTGCATGTGTTTTTCCCAAGATTAGTTTATATTTCATTGTTAAATCTAACCTGAGGTTAAAGTAGTATGTCTGTCGTCATGAATAGTAAGTATTTTACTGTGTTTGTCAGGATCATTTCTTTGGAGAGTATGAGCACAGAGGTTAGGTAGAGATGTGGTTTTGACAGATGTTTATTTCAAAATACGCATAGTGTGAATGAATGACGCGAAATGTTGAAAAACTGAAACGGTGTTTTATTCCAGATATAGGACCGTTTGCTAGCAAAATGTGTTTAATACACAGAATAAAAGTGTATTTAAGCGAAAGAATGTTGTGGAACTTGTGACTGATCTCCAAATATATCCTATATTGCATTGTGTTCAATGGGCTGATTTTCACCGGTCTGACACCGTGTGCGTTAGAGTGTACATTACAACACATATAAACTGTTCACTGTTACCATGTGTAATTATAAGATTGCGTTATCAAAGTGAAAAATGTAAAGGAATAATGCTACATTTCAGTAGACCGGTTTACGAAAATGTCATTTCAGCAAGTGAAATGGTAATCTTTTAACATTACAAAATATGTGTTTATACCATTCAAGTTTTTCAGACGAGTTCTCTAGGAATTCAAGTTGTAAAGCATGCGTATTGCCACTTACATGAGTCACAGGCTGTTAATCATAGACCATAGACAGATATAAAAGTCATATAAAAGTAATAATATATCTAAATTCAGTGTATCAGTATGATCTGGTGTCTTTCTATGGTAAAATGTTGTATATATACCTGAGGTTATAATCAAGTGAATCCTCTATCGTAAATATTATACGCTATGGTTGTCGTTATTTGACGGAAAGGCACGAAGATATCCGACACGTTCAGTAGTACGACATTAGTATGACCCGTCCACCGAAACCAATCTTTTTAGGTTGGCTAGGTGGTCGAGTGGTCTAAGGCGCCGTCTTTTGTGCGAGGCGCTGTGTCGAAGTTGGTGTCCTAGGTGCGGGTTCGAAACCGCTGGTATACCTTGTCGTCTGTAGGTTTTGAAACTGTGTACATATGTTGTAAAATATGCCTGTTGATGGCGTGATAGGGATTTTAAAGAATAGCTTCGTCATATGTATGGGTGATACAATCAATAATTTTATTTGAATGTAAATATTCGGCCGAACACGTTCTTTTTTATGCGAAAGAAACCTTTAATGTTTGGTCTATTCTGATCATTATTATCATTGTAATCACAGACATAATATAATTTATTATATATATAATTTAGGATATATACGATTATAGTGTGACTCAGAAACTGTTTGAAACGATAATATCCTTTTTTAGTATATAAACAAAGCATTATACAATAACGTTTTACTACCAGTTTCTGCATAATACTTTGATATGGTAGCATTTTTTTAACTTTAAGGCCATTTTGGCGGACATTTTGAAAGTGCGTGACCATTTTGAAATAAGGTGAAAATGAAGTGGCTCAGGTTCTTTGCATGATCAGGACACTCTAGAGGATCAAAGAATAGGGCCACTGCAGGTCCCATTAGAGGGCTAGGCAACGGGGTTTGGTTTTTTGGTTTAAACATATTTTATTGCAACATTTACATTAGTTTGCAAAAGGGTTGGGCCACAAGTTCTACAACATTAGTTACGGCCCGTCCCTATACAGTTTGTTTACAAAATAAATAGTATGGCAGTTTTACAATCATAAAACATTTTAAACGAAAAGTATAGGAAATGCATTACTGAAGTTAACAGATATATGTAAAGAGAAAGGAAGAGGAGGAAAAGGACAGACAGTTAAAGGATCAAATGTGAACAAAGTGAATTTCATCGAAAACGCTCGGTATCTTTAATATATTTTTGAACTGCTATAAACACAAGCTCATTATCTCTATCGTTCAGCTCTGTATTACCAGAACACAACTTATCAACACTTAACGGATGGAACGGTCGTGTCGAAATAAAGAGCGTACGCATTTGTTCATTATATCGACAACACTTAAATAAGTAGTGTTCGGCGTCCTCTCTTTAATCTCCACAGTCACAACTTGATGATAAGCGCAAATGATTTAAATGCAAGTCATGATTTAGATCGCTGCATGCATTTCTTAAGCGAGCATGAATGATTGAAAGATATCTTGAGCCACATAAGTAGTATTTTGGAACAGTGGGGCATTGGAACGTCCTAAGAAGAGAGCGTTTAAATGTGTTTAATGATAATGATTCCTTAATATGTATGGATAAATCATTCCAAAGGCTTAGCGATGATGGTATGAATGATTTTGAAAATAACTCAGTTCTCCTTATTGGAGTGACATAGTCATTCATGTTTCTTAAATTATAATCGTTTACATCTCTGACGAAGGGAGGAAATAATTGAGCTATTGAATTTGGTAACATACTGTTTTTTGCTTTATATACCGTGATAAGTTTTTGAAAAACACGTCTGTCTGCTAATGAGAGCCATCCAATTTCAGCAATTAACTTATTAATTGAAACGGACCTAGTTAATCCTGTAACAATTCTTGCAGCTTCATATTGTAATTTTTCTAAAGATTTTTTTTTTCATAAACTGTGCAGCCATCCCAGACAATAGAAGCATACTCTAATATCGGTCGCATATATGAAATATATATTTGGTTTATTGTTTTCCGTCCAATTTTATATTTAAGGAATCTCATCAAACCTAAAACCTTTGATGCTGAAGATAAAATATTGTTAATGTGTTCATGCCATTTACCATCATTACTTAAAGTTAATCCCAAATGTTTGTGATGTTCTATAAATTCTAACTGCACATTATTGAAAAATAAATTTGGTTTTCGAACATTTTTCGATGCTGATATGAATAATACTTCAGTTTTGTTTGGATTAAACGTAACTAACCATGTTTTAGCCCATTCTGACATTATGTGTAAATCATGATTTAAAATACCTTCCATATCATCTATATTTGATGTCGAAACTGAAAGCGAGCTGTCGTCAGCTCGTCAGCAAATAGTCTAGTTATGCTTAGCATATTATCAGCAATGTCATTTATATATATTAAAAAGAAAAGAGGCCCGAGAACAGAACCTTGGGGCACACAGGCTAAAGTTAATTTCGAATCTGATTTAGCAGTATTTATAAGAACTCTTTGAGATCGATTAGAAAGATAATCTGCGATCCATAGCAACAGTTTGCCATCTATACCATTTTGTTTGAGTTTAAATAGTAGTGCTTTTCTCCAAACGCGATCAAATGCTTTGGAAATATCGGCAAAGACTATACACATAAGCTGTTTCGCATCGATTGTTTGACAAATATGATGGTAAATATCTAGGAGTTGATAAACTGTAGAATGACCTGGTCGAAATCCGAATTGATTCGCAAAAAGTAAATCATTGAAAATTAAAAAATTAAAAACATGTTTAAAAATTATTCGATCCATAATCTTTCCTACACAACTAAGTAATGAAATTGGTCTGTAATTACTGGGCGAATTTGAATCGCCTGCTTTGAACAATGGTATATCAGTTGCAGTTTTCCATAAATCGGGATATACGCCTTCATTTAAAGAACGGTTAAACAGTATAGACAATGGTTTTGATATAGTAAACACGGTTTCCTTAAGCATTCTTTGACTTATTTCATCCCCTCCACTAGCTTTGTTTACTACCAAAATATTAATGATATCAATTATTTCTGATTCTTGAATTACAATCTCATCTAGTTTTGAATTAGTTAACAAATTAAACTGCGGTAATTGAGCATTTGTTTCATCAACAGAGGAAATGGAAGCAAAATAATCATTTAAACAATCTGCTTTTTCTTTATCTCTGAATAAATATACACTGTCTCCATTATTTAATATAGATGCCAGATGTGGTACAACTTCGGAGTTTTTATTCGTCTTCATGTAATGTTTCAATAATTTCCAATATTTACGCTGATCACCGACATTTGCTTCATATATCATATCTTCAAGATTACTAAAGAAGTTCTCTCTTGCATGTTTTTTTTAAATTATTAACTTTGTTTCTCAGTGATTTATATAAATTCCAGTTCTCAGGTGTATTAGTCCGGACAGCCTTCTGTTTTTGACGATCGCGTTGTCTTGAAACACGCCTTAATTCCGAGTCATACCACGGTTTATCATTAGGCCTAATAGTAACAAGTTTTGACGGAATACATCATTTAACGAGCTCTATAAATGTATTTGTAAAAGTCTTACACGCTTCATGAACAGATCCATGTATTAGGATGCTCCAGTCATAAGATGTTATAAGAGCGTTAAGTTTGGCAAAATCAGCCTTTTTATAGAGCCACACACGTCTTTTATATGTGCATTTTTTTTCATATGTTAATGGAATAAATATATATGTACTATAGTGATCACTGATTTCACTAGGTGTTTTTATTATACCAGAGTTTATAAATTTAAAGTCAATCGGTATAACAATAGGGTCTAATAAGGTCGATGACCGATCAGAAACGCGCGTTGGTTCATCTATAACATTTTTCAGATTATTAATGAGTATTATATCTTTCAGATAGTGGTTAGCTGGATTTAACTGGTCTTCGTTAATATCTCCAACCATAACTATGTTGTTGCAAGTATCAAGAGATTTTTCAATGCAGATATTTAAATCTTCCCAAAAACTAATAGGCGCCTTTGGTTGTCTATAAACTGTACATAAAATAAACGATTGTTCTCGGTCTTTTATTTCTATCCAAAGTGTATCCTGTATTGCATTTTCAAGTTCAGTTATTCGTCGCGAATATATGTTTTCCGATATGTAAACAAGTATACCACCAGAATGTGCTGTTTTGTCTTTTCTATACATAGTTGAAAAACCATCAATTTGCAAGGAGTCCATTAAAACGTTATCAAATAAATGTGTCTCGGTAAAACATAGTATATCAAAATCAGTTAAATTGTCCTTAATGTAATCTATTTTATTGCGAATACTTCTGATGTTTAAGTGTAGAATGGAAAGACTAGGGCTGACAGATTGCGAATTGGGTCCCGGGTTTTGCTCAACATCGTTCGACATAATAACTAATAATGTCATTACTAACGAGAATTGTATGTTAAGAATACTGTCGGAGGCACGAACAATAACTGCCTTACAAACGGATGACCAGTATGCAAGCAATTTCATGATAAATTGAAAAATAAAGCTAAAAGGTTTAAAGCAATAACATAGTTTTTGTATAACACCATGCGTTTTTATATAAAATGTTCCAATTGTCACTCGCCAGCTACTTAAATCACTACCCATTTGGTTTTAATAGAAACGATGTACAACTGGCGAATGACATCTGGAACCTTCTGAAATCGCAATGTTCTAAAAATGATAACCTCGAGACAATACAGAAAAATGGAACAGATAAAGAAAGAAGAAATAATAGGAAAAATATTGCAGTTACTGTATCAGTTTTGCAAATTGTGTAATACATGCTAACAACCCTACATTCGGATTTGCAAAATATTTAGGGATAATCCGAGCATTTACTAAACAATAGAATATCATAATATACATGCTCAAACCACCACTCAAGAAGGTAGTATCAATATTTTTACATATCTATCTTAATTATATAACTATTCCTTTGTGGAGGTTTGGTTAAACTTAACATATTTACATACCACCTGATAAAACTACCAGCCAAAAAAAAAAAAACTTCCGTTAACTGCAAGTGCGTTTATATTAACGATAGACAGACTGCTTCTTTTTAGCTGGAAGTTTAATCAAGCTTTGTCAGTATAATCATTCCTTCTGCCTATTACGAGAATCACGAGCAAATACTGCACTTTGTCACGCCGTGAGCCAAAAATAGTAACAATGAATGGGAAAGAACTTCAATCATTCTCTTTGCCTGTTACGAGAATCTTGAGAAATACTGAATTTTGTCTAATAATAGATGATCATAGATCATCGTGAACCAAAAATATACCAGATGCGCAAGTAACAATTGAGGCATACATCAGAGGTATTTAGCAATGCTTAAAACAATGCATTTTAATTTGGTCAAACGTTTTGAACATGTTAACGAGATTACGGACAATTGACACACACTTTTGAAATAAACACAAACAAAATATGTGAATGAGTAATAAAAAAAACAGCAGTTATTATCAATACCACTGTCATCGCATATTCCGCAATGATCATTATATACAAACATCACACATTATTATGGTCATCATTGCCATCATCGCCATCATAGTTATCATATAATTATAATCAGTCATAATTGTAATCGTGAAGTCCTCGACACCATATCAGCAACATAATAATAGTACTGGAAAATAGTATCAAAAATAATATCCAATAACTAAATGCTAATCACTAAATGTTAATCATCATCATCATCATCATCATCATCATTATAATGAGTATCATTAATATATTATCGCCATCTTCATCACCACCATCATCAACAACATAATAATAATTTTGTTGGTAATTGATATACTGTGACAATTACGAATATCGCTGTCATAGCACAATCGTTATCATACATTTTCACATTATGTCATCTTCGCCATTATCATCATAGCCATCGTTAAACTTATACCCTTAGTTCTCATAAATGACACACCATAGTCAAAATATAACTAAAATTTAATTACGATATCTGATACATGTGTTCGTTATAACTGTAAGAATAATCGTTCATGTCATTCTAGAAAAATTAAGGTCTGATCAGTTGTCTTTAAAAGTACAGGGACACTGGTTTCTTCTTTCTTTGCAAAGATCCTACCATCGCGAGTCCAAAAAGCATGGATTTCTTTGTGGATTCTAGCGTTTATTAAACGTTTAATGATTCCATGGTTGTAGGCTGTTAAGTCTTCAGTAACAAAGATTCTGTTAGAGTTACCTTTTAAGTTTGTTTAAGGGTAGAACACCACCGCCCCCACCCCCCACTCCCCCACCCCCAATTAATGTTCATTTTATCATATGTTTGTTCATGCTCATTAAAGGTCTTCATCACGACCCCTGCATTGTTTCAGGTGCCATCTCGCTCAAATCACTAGAACAGTAGCAGAAAAACAATAAACGTGGCTCCAGCGTAAATGGAGCGTCTACAATATAATTTGCAGCAACTCTGCAGTTCTGTAGGTGAGAAGGTAACGGAAATTAAAAGATTGAACTAAATTGGGTTTTAAGGCGCACCAACACAGGGTGTCTAACATGAATGAACATGCCAGGCCCATTCTCCATATTGTATCTCGATGTAAATGGAGGATGATGAGCCTGGCATGTTTATTCCTGTTAGGCACCCTGTGTTGGTGCGCCTTAAAATCCAATTTAGTAAAACCCCAAAACCCCGATAGCACAATACCAAATCTGGTCTTGTGAAGGATGCATTTACTAACCTGCCTAACAGGGTTATCACCCCTTATGTTAGTCTGGGCATGATCAATTTTTAACACTCCTAGGGCTGAGACAAGGTACACGCATCCTATCCTTACACAATTGCTGTAATTGCCACATATCGTCATTCTGTGAAGACACGATCATTGTTAATATGGGGGATTTCGGGTTACTATGTCGGTGTGAGATGGTGTTACTGAGAGAGGGCGTTCCCTTTCTAACTTTCCTCTGTCAAGTTTACAGTAAATCAATCAAGATCATTGTCTTTATTATCACTGACCATTGTGACGTCATTGTGTACGATTTTACATGTTAAGCCTGACATGGAAAGCTTATGTTTAATTAAGAAATATTTTAATTTCCGCAAATTCTGTTAGAAATCTGTATTTAAACTGATATATGTTACCACTGCACGGATTGCAATGACAATTCACATACTAGTCAAATACGCATAGTTAAAAGCTTTCATACACGTTTTTGCATTATGTTTTAAAATATTTCTTTACGTTTTTTCTACTTAGCTGCTGAATAACAGGATGGCGGAACCACGTGACTTTTGATCATTTTAACAGAAAAAGTCATAAAAAAGTCTTGATTCGCGTAGATTATTTCTTCATAACTTTCTTAATATTTTAACATTTTTATTTCAGCTAAAGCGCAAATACCCTTGCAACGTCAGCTCATTTCGGTAATATAATTAGTCATAATTTTCAATCATTTCCAAGACTGAGGAGGGCTAATCTCTGAAAGTAGTGGATGAATGGAATTAACTTTTGTGGCGAAGGAAAGAGGTCACTTTGGAGAGGTATGTGCACTTTATTTAAAATTGGCAACCTGTTCAATATTATAAAAGTCAGAAGCAAACACCTACATGAATCTAACGCTTTGTTTTCATTTTGTTAGACGTGAAACTTCACAATATAACGTCCTTTGGCCACCCTGAATAAATCGAGAAAGTCTCGAAAGTGTAGCGCACTGTCAACACACAGCTGGTGTTTTTTTGTAAATGCTTTAAATTTTAAATTTAATGTTATGTTTATTTAGTTGTCTACAACATACAAAAGCCAGAGAGAGAGAGAGAGAGAGAGAGAGAGAGAGAGAGAGAGCGAGAGAGAGAGTATACAGAAAACATTTCCATTTGCTTATAAAGCTTATGCCATGGGTCTTTTGTCCGTCATCCGTCCGTCCGTATTCAATTATCTTTTTCATGTCACGTTAAAGTACACAAACTTTGTCCGGACTAGTTATATCGAACCCCTGGTCGGATTTCAACGAAACTTTAGTATCAAGTGCACCAACAATTCTAATCGGATTGTATAGACGTTGTTTTGACATCAGAGAAATACAAGTTTGAGTTATGACGTTGTACCAACGGTACATTGGCATCAAATAACATCTCGAAACCTAAATACAAGATCAATACCATTTTGGGTGTTGACTGTGATTCTCATTGTGACGTCGATGCAACTTTTAGTGTTGACGTCACATCAACATCAACGTTTGATGCCAAAACACCATTGAGGTTTGACGTCGGTAAAAAGGTGTCTAAAAAACATTTTATTTTGACTGTGATTGGTACGTCAGTACAACTTCGGGGTTTGACGACTGAAATTTACGTCTACAAAACGTATTTTGACTGTGAATCCAACATCAATACATGTTTGGGTTATGACGTTGTACCAAAGTTGCATTTGCGTCAAATAAAGTTTGTTTCACGGCAGGAAACCTAAATACAAGGTCAATACCTTTTTGAGATTCTACGTTAATTCAAGTCTCTTTTTGACGTTGATGCAACGCTTAGTGTTGACATCACCTCAACATCAACTTTTGACATCAAAGCAACTTGAGGTTTGACGTCGGCTTAACATTGTTTCACGTCACTCTTGAACGTCAATGCAACGTTGGCTTTTGACGTCACATCGACGTCAATACAACGTTGGGAGTATGACGTCATTTTGTAGTCGGTAAAAAGGCGTCTAAAACACTTTTATTTTGATTGTGTTTTGTACGTCAGTACAACGTTCAACTATTCAATTATTACGTTGTGCCAATGTTATACTCACCAAAAATGCCTGCTGGGTCGGTGGCGACACTCAGGTGTAAAATAAAAGTATTTTAAGAAACTGAGGTGTTATTGTGAAATGGAAAAATATATACACCGATCTACATACGCATTTAAACAAGCATTGACAATGACACTCTGAGGTACACTGATTAAAACATTACTTTATAACCATGGTAACTGAAGTAAAAAACATGACATTTATTTTCTAAATCGTGTACGCACCTCACATATATCGCATTCATATATCACTGTGTTAACCTTCAAGAATGTATTTTATTTTGTGCACCTTATCCGCTCCATAACGGACCAATTTCACGTTCTTATACGATCGACTGGCGTTAACCTTGCTTATCCGGGCCGGATGATTGAGGCTCCTAAATCTAGCTGTGAGCAAAACGAAGATATGTGCCAGGAAACTACTTTTAAAAGAATTCACAAATTTCAATATAATTCGTAGATACAGTAGTGTTTTAGCCTAAGTATCAAAACATATTTCTGAAGAATTTGGCAAAAGCAAAAACTCTATATAGCTAATAACCAATAGAATGAAAGTGGGATTTCAATTGCATTCAATCCTTGTTTGTAGGTAATAACCAATAGAAAGAAAGTGTTATCCTTATTTGCAGGTAATAACTAATAAAAATAAACTGTTATTTCAGCTGCATTCAATCCTTGTTTGTATGTAATAACCAATAGAAAGAAAGTGTGATTTCAGTTGCATTCAATCCTTGTTTGTAGGTAATAACCAATAGAAAGAAAGTGTTATTTCAGTTGCAGTCAATCCTTGCTTGTAGGTAATACCAATAGAAAGAAAGTGTTATTTCAGTTGCGTTCAATCCTTTTTTGTAGGTAATAACCAATAAAATGAAAGAGTGATTTCAGTTGCATTCAATCCTTCAATCCTTGTTTGTAAGTAATACCAATAGAAAGAAAGTGTTATTTCAGTTGCTTTCAATCATTGTTTGTAGGTAATAACCAATAGAAAGAAAGTGTTATTTCAGTTGCTTTCAATCCTTGTTTGTAGGTGATAACCAATAAAATGAAAGAGTGATTTCAATTGCATTCAGTCCTTGTTTGTAGGTAATAACCAATAAAAAGAAAAGTGTGATTTCAACTGCATTCAATCCTTGTTTGTAGTTAATAACCAATAGAAGGAAAGTGGGATTTCAGTTGCATTCAATCCTTGTTTTTAGGTAACAACCAATAGAATGAAAGTGTGATTTCAGTTGCATTTAATCCTTGTTTGTAGGTAATAACCAATAGAATGGAATCGTGATTTCAGTTGCATTCAATCCTTGTTTGTAGGTAACAACCAATAGAATGCAAGTGTGATTTCAACTGCATTCAATCCTTGTTTGTATGTAATAACCAATAGAATGAAAGGGTGATTTCAAATGCATTCAATCCTTGTCTTATAGAAAGTTTCTAGCTTTCATTTTGACGCTGGTGTTTTATCTTTTTCAAAACAGTAATTTTTAAAACACCAGAGTCAAACTGAACCCTCGAAATTGTCTATAGGACAAGGATTGAATGCAGTTGAAATCACACATTCATTCTGCTAATGGCGATGGACATTGTAAAATGTTTATGCTTTAATAAAAATTGAATTGAATTGAATCTATATACCCTTCGTGTCGACTGCGTAGTATGTCAGACACTTAAGGATCACTTTGTCCGTCGTCTGTCGTCGTTCATCGTCGTCGTCCGTCACATTTTAACATGCAACCTAACACTTGCCATAACTTGGGAAGTATTAGACCTATGTCCAATAACACTAACTTTTATTTTGACAGAGTTATGCCCCCTTTCATGAAACTTTAAACTACAACCTAACCAAGCTCATAACTGGTCATAAATTGAAAAGTATTTGACCTATGTTCATAAAACTTCACATATATATTCATCTCACTCCCTGTCTTCAAACGTTATAATGAGTAAGATTGTACTTGCTGAAATAAGCACACGGCAGGCGACACACGTGTTCCTTGGATCACCCTTCTAGTGTATATAGGAACCAACACAACAAAAGTTATAGCATTATATCCATCATGTGAGAGAGTTCTCAACCTGCGAAAATAAAAAGCGAACCTCTGGAATGTAATTGTTATTAAAAATGAAAGGTCCAAATATTTTTAAACAAAATAGACTGTGCAACAACTAATGGTATTCGTAATCACCTAATGCTCTCAATACATATTTCTGTATAATCACCGACCATAAATTATCCATTTAAAAGTTTTATTTTATTTTTTCAGATATTATCATATGTGCAATCGTTACCATAATGACGATTCGGTGACTGGCTGAGGTTATTCTGATGACACATCAATGCACGCATCCATGAACATTAACATGCCTGACATAATTATTTACGTTATGCACAAACGACTGATTTGATTTAAGTATATGATCAGTAAAGCATAAATTTAGTGAACTCCACCTTAAATAATCAGATATAATTTTATTAGTTACCAAGATCTTCAATCTCACCTGTGAAACCGCCTTAAATAGTTTAATAAAATACATAACCCATACATATGGAAGGGCATAGCCGCCATAAGTCTATGATGGTTTATTACATAATGCATATATGTATATGACATCTTGCTATCATCTCTTATGTTATTTTCTCAATGCTTCGTATTACATTTCATTTTCTATCAATGTCAAATGTTGTTATTTATTGCTATTTTTCAAATTTTAACTTCTAAGTGTCTATTTTTCAAATTTTAACTTCTAAGTGCCTATTTTCGTTTTCTTAATCGTTTATTTATTTTAAACCTTGTGCTATATATCACCTTGTGCTATATTTCATATTCATACAAACATTTCAATTAAAACAACAGCAACAACAAACAAATACATGAAGACATAGAATATAGAAGTAAGCACTTAGAATTATATAATTAGGAATTTGTCAGAAACAATCATTTGACGAGTCTCGTATTAAGACGACAGGAGGCGCTGACTTTTGGCGAAAAATATCGACTGATCCCATTTCGCAATCGGAAAGTTTTGTTGTTATCCTCAACGAATGCATGCATTTCGAGTGTTCCGAAATGAGGAACATTAGTTGATTATCTCCCTTGGCGCCGACTGGCGGCGCTACGATCACATTGGTCCTAAATTTACTTCCGTGTTCCAGAACAAACATAAACGCAAAATGTCAGCAAAATATTGCTTTTTAACATTAAATCAACTGAGAGACGAACTCAGAAAACGAAATGCACGCCTATCAGGCCGTGAGAAGGAGCTTATTGAGCGGTAAGTGTTATACAAACGTATTGTTTACGTAGATAATAAGTATTTCGAGATCGCCGTGTTTCACTGTTTGGCAATAATCGCTGTTTGTTCAAGAAACTATGGAAACAGTGCAGTCTTCTCGAATTTAAAAGATCTCAATTCAATTTATAGGCTAATATATATTAGAAAATTATGTTTTTGTACTAAAGTTATGTGTTTTGTTGCGATGTGTTTGCTTTTTTTTTGTCATTATTGTAAGTGGGTGGGGTAATTTATCCCCTTTTCTACCACGCAAGAGCAGCACGAATTTTGATAAAGTCCATAACGTTAAATATAAAAAGAGAAAGCTAAAAAAAAAATCATCTTTGTACATTCCTATTTTTTAATTTAGTGGTGATAGGATGCTTTTGTATATTTTCAGACTGGTTGCTTATGACAGAAACTCCAACGTTGGTAGACCAGACAGTCCAGTCCAAGCTAAGTATGTCATGAAACTGCCTGATTCACTGAGCTATTTGGATCTGAACAATGACAACAAAATTGCACATGTTGAAATGGAAGACATAACTTCTTATATCATGAAATTTGACAAGCAGTTTGATCAAACTCCATTAAATGTGTACAAGGAGAATTATCTTTGTTACATGAGAATACATGAGTCGGAAGTTCAGGATTGCTATTTTGTGAAAAGTGCAAGTCGAGCGGAAATGAAGAATGCGGTTGTTTACATTGTGGACATTCGTATCTCACGAGATGGTGAAGTTTTAGAAGCACAGTGTAAATGTGGTGCTGGGATGGGCCCACATGCTCACTGTAAGCATGTTTGTGCCGTAATTTATGCTGCCCATATGTTTCAGAAAACGGGGTCTGTCATTGTGGAGAACACACGCACGGAGAAACTACAATCGTTTCATCAAGTGAAGAAATATACGGGGTCACCTGCAAAGGCACCTGATATAGAAATGCCTGGAGCTGATGGGAGCACACATGTAGTCTTTGAACCGCGACTTTCACAATATATTGGTATCCATCTTACTTTAGAAATACTTGTTTGAATTCAATCAAGTTTCAACAACGCCGATCGCGCATTTATATGAACCCGCGAATATCAGGGCCGTCGCCAAGGACCATGATTATCTTATGAACAAACCCGAGGACATTTTACTGGAGAGAATGGGTTTGACAAATGTTTCTAATGGTCAAGTTAGCAGCACCGAGGAAAGAACTCGAGGTCAATGTGCAAATGAGTTAGGCATGAAGAGAGGAAGAAGAGAATTCATTCATCTCATTTCGGCAGAATTTGTAAGGCAACAGATCGCACAGACCTCTCGAAGTTGGCCAAAGATCTAATCGATAACTAATCATTGTATTTGTATATTGCAGGTAGAAGTCATCCTTTAGATTAATAAAGTCACTTAGTAAAGGAAGGTGTTGATATTCATTTATGACTGCTACTCGACTTGAAGCCCTACTACTGTGAAGTACCACGAGTCATCATGCCAGCTTTACAGTGCCCGGTTGAGGGGTGCGTTTGGACATCTCAGGATCTCGATGCAGAATTTGCAGCTGCTTTGACTGCCGCCCTCCAGATTCATGAGAGAACAGCCCATCCAGCACAGAACCATCAGGCACCACCAAAACTCAAATTGGACACACCAACCATCAGTGCCGGATGTGACCCCGACCAATGGTCAGCATTCACACGACAGTGGGACATGTACAAAGTGGGAATGTCTATTGCTAACAATGTCCTACCCACCGCCCTATTCTACTGCTGCGACACTGATTTACGTACAGACATAATGCGTGATCTTCAAGGCAATGTTGCTAACATGGCAGAGGCCGATCTTCTGGGTGCGATCAAGCGACTTGCTGTTAAGGACGAAAGTACCCTAGTCCATCGCATTAAACTGAACAGGATGACACAATCTCCAGGGACAGCTATTAGGACATTTTTGGCTAGTCTCCGAGGCCAGGCTGTCCTCTGTCAGTATAGGGCCACATGCAAAGAGCCACTATGCACTCATGTATTCGATTACAGCGATGAGATAATCAAGGACAACCTGGTTAGGGGTATTGCTGACCCAGAAAACATATCTGATTTGCTTGGCGACCCAAAGACAGATAGAACACTAGAGGAAACAGTGTCTTTTATTGCCCAGAAGGAGCAGAGTAAGGTGACTGAAAGTGCTGTTGGAGACTCTGTAGGTGCCGTGTGTGCTGCTCGTACTACCCACAAACCACCACCAGCATCTGGGGCGAAATGCTGGGAATGCGGTGGTCCTGCTCACGGAAATAGGAACGATCGCAAGGCAAGGGCCAGGCTCTGCGAAGCCTGGACATTCACATGTGCTAAATGTGCAGTTAAAGGACATTATACCACATCATGTAGCAAGTGCATCATCTGTATTGCTTGGGGTCACCGCGATGCATCATCTAGAAGCTGCCCTCAGAATACGGACCGCAAGCAACCTCCCAAGGTTCGTGCTCTTCACGGCTTGGCCAAGGATAAAGACTACAACAATACCGGTTATGTCTATGACCAATTATGCACTGCAACGGAGCGGGGCAGTTCACCTGCTCACATGGAGTCAACACATCAAGAGTGTGCTGCGCGTATTGAACATCATATATTTGAAGGACAATGGATTGCTCGCCCCTCCAAGCCACACCCCATGATATCAGTGAAAGTGACTCCGCTGCATCAGGATGATACGTTGTTTGGGCATCCCATACATGACGCCTCCAAACTCAAATCTGTCACTATGTCCATGGTAGCTGACACAGGATGCCAAAGCACAATCATGCCCTTAAAATCTGTCTTCAACCTTGGAATAACGGTGCAGGATCTTCTCCCCGTCAAGCTCATGATGCGTGGGGCTATAAAAGAGGACCTTGGCGTGATTGGAGCAATCATCATCAATGTCGCAACCAGGGACACTGCTGGGTTTGCCAAGTCAACACGTTTACTCTGTTATGTCTCAGATACCATGGAGAAAGCTTTCCTTTGCAGAGAAGCACTCGTCTCTCTTGGAATCATCCACACTGCGTTTCCCAATTGCAGCGTCGGAATGCCTTCAGAAGTTGCTGCCTCCGTCGAAAACTCAGTCGAAGTACCCTGTTCTTGCCCCAGGCGTCAGAAGGAACCACCTCCTATGCCAACCACCTTACCCCCAGGATTGAAGGCTACAGAGGAATATGTGGAAGCTTTGAAGGAATGGCTTCTTGACTATTATGGTGCTACCGTGTTCAATGTTTGTGAGCATCAACCATTGCCGCTTATGGCGTGTGTGCCCCTCCAACTCCATGTTGACCCCCACACCACACCGGTGGCCATCCACAAGCCAGCTCTGGTCTCCATCCACTGGCAGGATAAAGTCCATGCAGATCTTGAGAGAGACGTTCGCATCGGCGTGCTTGAGCGAGTTAGTCCAAATACACCCACAACATGGTGCTCCAGGATGGTCGTAACAAGTTAGGCTGACGGCACCCCTAGACGAACTGTAGACTTGCAACCACAAAACCGCTGCTCTGTCCGGCAAACCCATCATGTACCCAGCCCCTTTCATCTCGCTGACCGAGTTCCCCAGGGCACGAAGAAGACCGTGACAGACGCCTGGAATGGCTACCACTCTGTGCCCATTCGTGAAAAAGATAGACATTTCACAACATTAGTCACACCTTGTGGGCGCTACAGGTATAAGGTGGCTCCGCAGGGATTTTTGGCCAGTGGTGACACTTACAACCAGCGCTTTGATGCAATCATTGCTAATTTCTGCAATAAGGTCAAATGAGTTGATGATACGTGCATGTGGGAGAATTCCATTGAAGCAGCATGTTTTCAGGCATGTGAATGGTTTGATCTTTGTGTTCGCAATGGAATCACACTGAATCCAAAGAAATTCCAATTTGCCCTGGACACTGTGGATTTCGCAGGACTTACAATCACTCCGACTAACATACGACCGAGTGCCAAGTTCCTGGATGCCATAAGAAATTTTCCGGTACCCAATGACATTACTAGTGCCAGAGCCTGGTTTGGGCTTATTAACCAGGGCGCATATGCCTTTGCCATGACCAAACAGATGAAGCCTTTCCGCACTCTACTTAAACCCTCCACCCCATTCCACTGGACTGAGGAGCTGGACAATGTGTTCCACCGATCCAAAGAGGTCATCATACAGGAAATGAAGGATTGGGTGCGCCTATTTGACCCTGCGCGACTGACATGTCTAGCCACAGACTGGTCTGTTGACGGTATTGGGTTTCTCTTGATGCAGAAATACTGCCAGCGTTCTATCAAAACTCCAGCTTGCTGCCCTGACGGCTGGAAATTGTGCCTAGTTGGCAGCAGATTCACACACCCAGCTGAAAGCAGGTACGCTCCCATTGAAGGTGAGGCATTGGCTGTTGTGTACGCCCTCCACCAGACACGCTATTATGTGCTGGGATGCACAGATCTTCTTGTTGCCTCAGACCTCAAGCCGCTTCTTCAGATACTTAATGATAGATCACTCACTGAAATTGATAACAGACGGCTGCTTAGCCTAAAAGAGAAAACTCTGGGATACAGGTTTACCATTTTACATGTGCCTGGCAAAAAGAACCTTGGTCCTGATGCCGCTTCAAGATACCCTGTTAGCCAGCCTGATCGTCTACATCTACCAGGCGAGCCAACAGAACTTGACTTGCTCACCAGCACGAATGTGTCCCGTCATGACATGCTGGCGAGTCTATGCCAGCATACGAAAGATAATGATACAGCTAATGACACATCCACAGTAGCTGCCGCTTCCAGCGCCTTGAATGCGGCTGTCACAGTTATCACATGGGACATGGTCCGCGAAGCTACAGCATCTGACCCAACATTTCTTGAACTCATCCACCACCTAGAGATGGGGATCCCAGAGGATTGCAGGGAACTACCAGCAGAATTGCGTCCATATCATCGCTATGCAGATAGCCTGGGTGTCGTGGATGATGTAGTACTTATGGGCCAACGAATCGTAATGCCACCTGTGCTCCGCAAGCCTGTACTCAATGCTCTTCATGCAGCCCACCAGGGTGTCAGTGTGATGCGTGCACGGGCCATGAACTCAGTGTATTGGCCCGATATCACTGTTGACATTGCCAAAGTTAGGGATCAGTGTACACATTGCCATCAGATGGCTAAGTCTAACCCGATGCAACCCCCATCTGACATCACGCCTCCAGATTACCCATTTCAGATGATCTGTGCTGACTACTTTACATTTAACAGCAAGGACTACGTTGTGATTGTGGATAGGTATTCCAACTGGCCTATGGTATATAAGTCCGAGTCAGGTGCAGAGGGGCTTGTTAAACGACTTCGTGAGACATTTGTGACATTCGGCATCCCCGAAGAGTTGACATCGGATGAGGGCCCACAATTTACAGCGGGGAAAACCCAAGAATTCTTGAGGACCTGGAGTGTTAGACATAGACGTTCCAGTGTTGCGAACCCACATGCTAACTGCAGGGCCGAGCTTGCTGTGAACACTGTGAAACGCATGCTCATGGACAACATTACGGCAACAGGATCCCTTGATATTGACAGGTTCCAGAGAGCTTTACTGATGTAAAGGAACTCTATCGACCCAGAAACTAAATCCTCCCCAGCGTTGATCCTGTTTGGACGACCCATTCATGATGCTATTCCCATCCTGATGGGTAGATATTCCCCTCATGAAACGTGGACTGAGTTACTGTCACATCGTGAAATGGCACTTGCAAGGCGGCACTCCAGGGAACATGAAAAGTGGAATGAACACACTCTCAGATTACCACCGCTGCAGGTGGGAGATCACGTTTACATACAGAATTTGGTGGGCAACCAGCCCAGGAGGTGTGAACGCACCGGGACTGTTGTAGAGGTTCGGCAGTACCATCAATATGTTACACGCGTGGATGGTACAGGTCGAGTCACCATCCGGAATCGCCAGCACCTACGCAAGTTCACCCCGTTCCATGGTAAGCCCACAGGGGTTACTTTTGTGACTCCCACACCAGTTGTGCCACAGTCCCGCATAGTGCTCTCTGATAACCCTTCTTCCAAAGCTCCAGCACCACCGCTGGGCGGACCTACAACACCCCTAGATCTGAATCAATTGCCTACAAGTGCTTCTACTCCGGAGTCAGCACCCCAGACTGTTCCAGCACCCCGGCAACCGACTTCTGACATGTCTGACAACGCTCCTGGACCAGATGTGCCTGTTGCAACTGCGATAGAATGTGCTCTTACCCATGACGTGCCTGCTGTGACTCGGTTACCTCGTGCTCTCGCCCGTCTTCAGCCTCACAATCAGGCTGGTGCTAAGGAACTTTCAACACCACGCAGACCTAACCGTTGTGAAAGGTTGGGAATACCTAGCCACAGTGAGGACTGATGTCCAATTAATTCAGACAGTGTTTTGAAAATGAACTACGTGTACTCTGTGTTTTTCAGAACTTTTTAAGTTAACTTTGTGCCAGTGTTAGGAATACCATTATGGACGGTTATTTAGGACTATTAATCAAAGTAAACCAGTTTTATTCAGTTTTCTACGTACCCTTGAAAACATGTCCCTTGGGGAGGAGATAACTAATCATTGTATTTGTATATTGCAGGTAGCAGTCATCCTTTTCCATACTCCTCCATAGTTTTGTCTGCATAAAACTTCTCAGTATGGGGGGAGGGGAGAATTCTTAATTATGTTGCTTTGTATACTATCATTAAACACATGTGTATGTCGTCATGGTGGAAAAGAATTTCATCCTTTAGATTAATAAAGTCACTTAGTAAAGGAAGGTGCTGATATTCATTTAATCGACACAAAATCCTTCGAATCTAAAGCGACAGATCATGGGTTAACGTTTGAACAAGAGGCTGTAAAAAGTTACGAACAATTATGCAAATGCAAGGTAGACAAGTGTGGAATTTTTGTATCTGAAACTTCACCATTCCTTGCCTCTTCACCAGATGGAATAGTTTAGTAATTGAAATTAAGTGTCTTTAGTGTCTGCCAAAAACAAAACTTTGCTCTGCCAAAGACAAAGATATCACACCTGTAACGGTTCCATATCTTAAAGTTGACGACTGGATTTTGCCTGGATAAAAATCATAACTATTATTATCAGGTTCAAGGGCAATTGTTTTGCACTGGACGATTGCACTGCGACTTCATTGTTTATACACTAGCAGACATCAAGTGTATCCGCATTGAAAGAGATGGTGGCTTTATTTCCAGTATGCTGACAAAGTTGCAGACCTTTTATGATGTTTATTTTGAACCAGCTTTTTTGAACAAGTTTTTCTATTTTTCTATAAAGAAATTATTTATTAGAAACAGTTGTCTACACACCAGATAAACCATAATTTATTACAAACTAGCGGTGTTGGTGTGTAATAAAGCCATGATATATTTATTATATTTACACTAGTGTAATAAATATGCAAATGAAGGCTGAATTATTGATTGGTCCGAGGAGCTTTATATTCTTGTAGAACACAGATATTCGTGATACAATCATGTGTATCATGATCAATTGTTTTCGACTAGATTAGTGCGGAAATATTTTATGTGCATGTAATATACAGCAAACCTGCCTTAAACAACCAATTTTTTACTGATCCAGGTATGGATCAAATCTGACATCTAAATGAGATGCTTAAACGGGTCAAATTGCACTGAATTTTAACTTAAAGGAGTTAAAAATATCGACACTTTAAAATACGTTTGCCTAAGACAGGTAACTGATTAATAGATTATTCTGACCATTTACACAGAGTTGATTGTAAATAACAAATCTGAATGTAATAAAATATATTTTATTGTATGTTTTTATTTGTTTAATCATTCACAGGTGGCGCATTTACAGAAACTAGTCTGAATAAAGGGGACACATGGCAATTGTTAAGTCTGTATCAACAGTAAAATTCAGTATCGTCTTAACTTTCAACTTGCTTGCATAATATTAAATAAACTTGAGTTTTCATATATTTTTTTATATTATCAAATGTTTAAATATATATTCAGAAGTTTGTAATACATGTATGTTAAATCAATTTGTCTTGAACTATTCTAATATTGAAGAGTAATGATTGCATATAACATGCATGCAAGTTATACAGGAAAACTAACAGTTTTAAACAAATAAAGATTGAAGAATAAAGAGTGTGTCCCTTTAAAACACACTATGTGGCAACCAGCTTTATTGATGGAGGAAGACCTAGTTCAGTTCTAGTAAAACCTCTGTCAGTCAACATGCAGAGCCTGACTAACTACATCATTGCTGGATGATGATCATAGAATGAATTGTATACAGTTCATGCATATGGTAATAAGAATTTAGCCGGTTATGGGAGTTGACCTAAGTTGGGCTAACTGATTCGCATTTTTCTGTGTGTTTTTCGCAGTCAGGTTTTAAACATTGGTAGCAAATTTGCGAGTACTTAATGAAATTAGCCATTTACTACCGGCTTTTAAAACTGTTAACCTATACGATATAAAAAGGCAAATCAATTATAATATTTATAATTTCTGTTGCAAATTAGCACCAACAATAACGTGACTATGATAAAAAAAAGTGTGAGATAAAACTACAATCAAGTGTACACTCAAGTGATATGAAAACGCAACACGGGAATTTCCGCTATATATTGTATATACTGCACACTTAATTGCACATAATATTCCAAAGAAATCCCAAGATGTTTTTTAAAAAGAAAGTTTCAGTTAACTAGAAAAAGGACACAACTGTGATGTTGTAGACGTTTTAATCACACTACACTTTGTAACAAGAACTTCATAAATGTTGAAGTAGATCTTTGAAAAATTGAGCTAGTTCAGTACTGTATTTAACGTAAATAGTTTGCAAAATGTTGCATCCTAAGTTTGCTCACATGATTGAGCCAAACGCGTACTCTGTGAATAATGAAACATTAAAGGAATACTATTTGCTGTATTATTTGTTGTTTTAGTATTTTTTCCAAAAGGAAAGGTCTTACGTAGCCATGTACCATTCGATTTAAAGCAGCATATTGTACATACAATATATAGCGGAAATTCCCGTGTTGCGTTTTCATATCACTTGAGTGTATTTTCAGTCGATGTAATTATATCCAGATATTTAATGACTTTCCCGTCAAGTTATTACTTTTTGCTTGAGGTATATGGAAGGATCAAGTGTGAATAGTTAACATGGTCCTTCGATTCACCGAGGGCAAATATTGTTACTATTGACCGGGATGTCATTAAATGACTGTTTTATTACATGATTTATAACAAGCCGGTCATATAGTCAAATCGAATGGCGGGTAATTTATATGTCTACACGTTTACTTGCTATTCTACGGTCTCTGATTACGGTTCATTACGTCATTCTGTTCTTTTTCTTAAAGAATGTTGGTAATATTAATAGAAAAATTACGTGGAGCAAAAAGATCTTGCACATTGAATCCTTTGTCAGCCATAATGCTGTCGTTTGTATCACAACTGTGTAATAATGAACTACGTTAAGTAATCTGTCGGTCACTCTCACTGCCACCATAGACCGCTGAAACAAAGGATACTAGTCCTCCTGGTGTAGCACCCACTAAAACTTTCACAGTGTTTCTGTTTTTGTATGTTGAGAATGTTTTTTGTTGCGATTTAGGATTGCAGGCATTAATTGAAACAATTATTTTGTATAAAAACACAGTACTGTAACTATACGTGGCCCAGCACTATACCCGTTTTTGCAAAAGAGCAGTGTTCATGGGACGTAAAGTAACAGTGCATTAGTTCACGTGAGTTTCGCGACTGATACTTTTTAGCTGCACAGTTTACAAAGTTGTATTCTATTCTATTCTATTTAATGGATTGCATTGGTCTTCATTCCCTTATTAAGTTATAGGACCTCCGTCAATTTCAATAAATAGTTTAATTAGCACACTGTGACTTTACGGTACGAGCATCACATGGAGTACCTTTAAATTTGCATAAGACGCAGGAGCCGTATCATATTTGTTCATAGCTATCCAAACTGTGGGCTGGATTAGAAGCATGCCGGGAAAATTTGTTTTCGTGCACGCATGCGTAAGTACATCTATAATACTGTAATAAGATTAATGGTTTTAGTAATGTACATGCACTGCTATGTATTATTCTAGCAAACTTATTATTATTATTTTGTGTTACTGTTAATGTTGTTGTTGTTGTTGTTGTTGTTTTTTAGAACTGATAATTGACTGATCTTGTGAAGTTGTGCCTTCTTAACGCTCGGGTGACGTGGTGTATGTAATGTTTAATGATCATTTATTTTTAATTATTTCTTGTGTAACTGTGTTTGTTTGAAAATGCATCTTAAAGAGACACTTGGTAATCTTGACGTATTTATCGAGCATGACATTAGCCTTTCGATTGATTAATCCAGTATAGTTTTGACTTTAAATCTGTTTGTGTGTGTAATTCTAAGGTTTATAGTCCCTCCGCCAACGAACACGTCAAGGTATACCTGACGCGATGGGCACAATAGAGTCTGGACTTCTTTAAATCTGTTTGCATATATTTAAATAGAATTGTGTGTTTTCAACTTTTGTTCGTCATTCTACCATAGGTTTGAATATATTATTGGTGAAATACTATCAACAGTTAGTAATATTCAAAAACAAAGTGCTTCATACTATTCTTAAAATTAATATAAATGACTGAACAAAGGCAATTGATGTAGAAAGACTAATATACTGTACTGGGATAAAAACAAACTCTACAATAGCACAATTGCGTCAATTCCCTAACTAGCTGCAGCCTTTTTTCTAACAAAACTTCAAGGTATTTCTCTGACTTATTAGGTGTGCCGTATATAAATGTTTGAGTTTCTTTTCGTTATTTTTCAGTATAATATGATTTGTCATACACGTCCTATAAAATACTTGTCATATTGTTCGGGGCGCTTATTTCAGGCAAAGGTTTTTCAGCAAAAGCTTGAGCAATTTAAATAATACTAACTCCATTTACATATCATTAAAACTGGTATTTTTAGTGGTAAATATAAATACCTTAGTTTTGTAAATCAGTTGAGAAATAAGTATTTTACAGCCCCAATGAATTTTTGATGGTGCTTTTCCCATGTAAATTCCTTATTGATGTGACAGCAGAAAATTTAAAAAATCATATAACTTCATTTAGCCTTCATATTTTGTAATAAAACTTTCTGTTTGTCTTAATTTAAAAACATTTTCGAATAAAAAATTTAAAAAGAAGTATTTTTCAAATATTTCATGCAGCAGAATTTTGCATTGAAAATGTCCGATCAAAAACAGGTTTCGCGCATGGAATTATTATTTCTCAACCGATTTTGAAAAGTAAAGAAGTAAAGAATGTTTATTTACCACTAAAAATGTCTGTTTCACTGATATATCACATTGCATTTTGTCTGAAAAGTCCAAAAAACCTTTGGCTGAAACAAGCGCCACAAATAATAGTTCTGAAACCTATTCGCACAAGTTCGTTTTAATAAAATAGGTATAGAGGGCGTGAACGTTAGCTAGCATATTTCACTACCACTCATGAACAGTCTCAATCAAACCGAGACTGCAATATTTCGTATGTGTCGTGCTCGGCCGTTTTCAAAGGTCCATTATCATACTCTTTTTTTATATATAGATACCTTAATTATAATGTAGCTTAATCATGTTAATGTAAACATTAAAGAGAGACACGACACCCTTACTTCTTTTAAAAACTCAAAGTACACTTTGTAACACAAATCAGTGTGAAAGTTTCGCTTCGAGCCGTCCTGTATTTAATATAAAGAGATTGCACTGTTTAATACCAAATTTGCTCACCTGCCTGAGCCAAAAATTAGTTCTTCAAAATCATTATTTTGCTTAAGCGTGTTTAATTAATAAGTATGTAGTGTTTGTTGTTCGTTGAATATCCGTGAATTTAAGTATTTACGACAGCTAACGGTAATTGGGCATTTTAATTATACAAGATTTGATGTCCTTGTGCACATATACCACGTTCGTTCTTATTCAGACGCCCTTGGAGTTCGAATCTAACCGTCTCTAATAGATCTGGATCCAACCATTACAAACTATTAGCTATTAGGTTATGAGCATCTATAGTAAGGGTAGGTTTGAAAAAAAAACAACATTTTAACGCCATAAACTGCCAACCGGTTTTAAAGAGATTTATCATCTCTGGTTTTTATTGGGCAATTTGTCGTTTTGAATTGCTTTCCACTTGGCTGATTGGACATAATGCAGTTTTATTACAAATACTTACCGTTCTCTTGTCACGGTTACTTTATGAAGCAGGTAAAATCTCACAAGCTCATTCAATTGAATCGAAATGGTTTACTCTCCAATTAATTTATTTACCTACTTTTCAGTCCAAAAAATATCTACTAAATGTTCATAAACACATTTCACTCATCACAGATTGTGTCTCTATTGTATTACGTGTGATCATTATTTTATTTAGTGTTCAAGTCGCATTGCCCATGCGTACATAATACACTGCGCTCGAGATATATATATAGCGAAAATTCCCGAGTTGCGTTTCTTTTCTCTTTAGTACAAATTTGCACAAGTTAACTAGATTTTCTCTGTTCGGTTAATTAGCTTTAAAATAGTCTATCTTTGCTGTTTTATTTCAAATATATTTCATAATAAAATAATTACATGTACAAGTATGCATGTACATTCCGCAATATGTCTAATGTTTATATAGGCAGAGCAGTTAAACGTAAAGAAATCCAACCACAGTTCTGATGATAACGACGAATCAATCGTAAATTTAACTCTTGGTGATATAGACAATGAAAATGATGAATATGTTGATACGAGCACCTTGGAGGCCGGGTGTGCCGGAAATGACTTTGAGTCATTTGTGCGTAAAACGCTCGGGAGCATGCAAAAAACTATGAGAAAACAGCAATCTTCAATTGACAAAATAGCTCAGTCGCAGATATGCATTAAAGCAGACATCAAATCGATTGACCAAAAAGTGTCAAGTCTATCTAGTAGAGTTTCAGCTATTGAGTCATCCATAGAAATAATAAATACGGACATAACAGACATCAAACCAGAGTTAAAGAAGAATAAAGTGAGTATTGAAAATGCTGTAAAAACTCAAGAATTACAAAAGGCTGATATTTTAAAAATAAAGACATTAACTCAGCAGTCTACCGAGAAACTCAACAATATGAAAAATTCACGTCACTTTCGTTCAAAGTACACTATCTTCCAACCAAAACACACTGACAGCGCTTGATGGGGAAATGAACGATATTTATAAACGAAGTCGACAGTTACAGGAAGACCTCTCCTACGCTATAGGTCAGCTTGACCAGGCCCAAGACCACTGCAACAGGCTTCTAAGAGCGATTTTCACAGAGACCACTGCAACAGGCTCGAGCGATTTTCACAGGAGAACAAATTACGTCTGGTGAACTTTAACGAATCACCAAATGAAAATCCGGTTGATATTGTGCGACGCGTTGCGGCAAAAATTGGTTAACCAAATGCAGAAATTATGAAGGCTCACAGAACTGGCAAACACGTTGTGATTGACGGTAAAACTATGCCAAGACATCATATTTTTAAGTGCCTTCGTCACTCCGATAAACATTATATGATTGTTAATCAACGTAAAACATTTCCGATGTCCCGTTTTTCCTGATTGACGATTTAACTGACCAGGATTTACAGACACGGAGGTCATTCAAGGAGGTCATAGATCATTCCAAACGAGAGAGAAAACGGTGGAAATTCCGTAACGGCAAATTGGTGATCGATGATCAGATTTATAACCATGAATAGGACAATACCCAGTCTGATTATAACGATACTTTAAGTGTAGGATTGTGGAATGTTAATGCTTGGACAGCAAATAATAGGTGTTTCAGGGAAGATATTTTATATTTTGATATTATATGCATAGTTGAATCTAAGTTAAAAAATGATAGTGTTATACAATTAAAAGATTATAGATGGATTGGCCATAATCGATCGAACATTCGTGCAAATGACATCTGATATTTATGACATTAATATATATGATAACAATTTTAGAGATGTTTTAGTTGTAGAATTCAAAGATAAATCTTCCAATTTTTGCTTTATTATATGCGTATGTTATCTGCCACTTGAAAATAATGTAATTGGTCGGGCTTCGCAAGAGTTTTTTGATCATTTAACGAATTTGATCTACAGAACAAATGACTTTGATTTTTGTCTTCATCTAGGGGACATAAATGCGAGATGTAGTAGCGAGTCTGACCTAGTTACACTAATCGATAATGTCCTTATTATCGACAGAATCAATATCGTTGAGACAAAAAATCCACGAGGGCATGTGTTTCTTGATTTTCTTAAAAGTGTTAACTATTGTTTGTTAAACGGACGTGTAAATCCCGAACTTGATAATTTTACTTGTATTTCTCACAAAGGAAAATCAGTCGTTGACTACATGTTTGTACCGCACGAACACTTAGCAAATATTGAGTCGTTTGGTGTGTTTCCTATAACAGATCTTTGCCATACATTACAGGTTTTACCAGGGAGGGCCATGCCAGATCATTCTATTTTAAAAACAAATATTCACGTACATAGTTATCTGAAACCAACGGGATCCATCTTGCGCAATGATGAACATGACAATTTTATAAATGTTCCTAACGATAGAATGTTTTTAAAACACAAATGCGATGTATTACCAAACAATGATTTTATGTGCGATGACGACATTTTACACAAAATAAATGACGCTATCGAAGATATTGAGATACAAGAATCAAATCGTGAAAATATCGATTCTATGTATAATAATATTTGCAATATTTATTACGAAGACATGGATTTGAAATTAAAATATTTCGACTGCAGATATCCAAAAAAGGCACGACGTATCCTCAAACCCTGGTGGAATGAGCATTTATCTTTATTATTTGATGAGTATAGAAAAGCAGATAAGTGTTATTTAAAATGTACTTATCGAGCTGAAAAGTCAAGGTTACTTTTAGAATTTCGTATAAAAAGGAAAACGTTTGATAAGGAATATAGAAAAGCAAAAAGGCTATTTAATGACGAGGTCAAAATTGGAATTGCGGAAAGTGCAACTAAAAACCCAAAAGAATTTTGGAATAAATTGAAGACTCTAGGTAGAAATAAAACAAATAACAAATTACCAATGTAAGTAAAGCTTGAAAATGGGGAAATAATTAATGATAAAAACGAGGTGTTACATAGATGGCAACATGATTTTTCAGAAATTTATAATGCTGGTGACTCGAGAAAAAATGTTAACTCCAGTGACTTTGAAGCTGATGTTAATATCAATTTAAATCTTCAAGATGAATTGAATGTACCGATAACTCTTGCAGAGTGTAGAAAAGTTATTTCTCTGGCCAAGTCAGGTAAAGCCGTAGGAATAGATTGTTTACCATATGAAGTATTTAAAAACGATATGTCTGTTAATCTTTTATGTAAATTTTTTAATGAATGTATGTCAAGTCACTGTGTTCCGTCTGTTTGGTCAAGGTCCGTTATCAGACCAATCCCCAAAAACGCACAAAATGATCCAAGGATTCCTTCTAATTACAGAGGTATTAGTTTAATACCTATGTCTTGTAAATTATACACAAACGTTTTAAATATTCGGTTAGTAAAATATCTAGAAACAAATGATTTATTAGTCGACGAACAAAACGGTTTCAGACAGAACAGATCTTGCGAAGATCATATGTTTTCCTTGACATCCATTATTAGAAATAGAAAATCCGAAATTTTGCATACTTTTACATGTTTTGTAGATATGGCGAAGGCGTTTGACCGGATAAATAGGGATATTTTGTATATAAAATTAGCCAATATAGGCGTTTCTGGTAACTTATTAGAAGCCATAAAGGGTCTATATATTGAATGTAAAGCAGCAGTTAATGTAAATGGAAGCTGCACTGATTTTTTTGATATACATTCAGGTGTAAAACAAGGGGACGTAATTTCTCCGACTCTTTTCTCTATCTTTATTAATGATCTTGCGTTAGAAATTAAACATTTGGATCTTGGTGTTGAAATAGGAAATGATATCAAAGTAGGAATTCTTCTTTTTGCAGACGACATTGTGTTAATAGCTCCGTCTGAACTTAATTTACAGTTAATGATAAATTTTCTTAACACCTGGTGCTGTAAAAATCAAATGTTAGTTAATATAAGTAAATCGAAAGTAGTACAGTTTCGCAAAAAAAGCCAACCAAGGACAGCTTTTGAATTTCACATAGGTAATACTAAGCTTGAAATATGTGAAAACTACAAATACCTGGGTATCATATTAAATGAATTTTTAGATTTTACTGAAACAGCAAATGTTTTGAGTGAATCTGCTGGTAAAGCATTTTCGTCATTAGTTTCTAATTTATATAATAAGGTTGATATAATGTATTCATCATATTCCAAGATATATGATTGTAAAATTGTTCCAATTATGGATTATGCCTCAAGCGTTTGGGGGTATAAATGTTACTCTAAGCCAGACACATTACACAATAGAGTTATACAATTTTTCCTCGGTGTACATAAATGTACTTCTAATCCCGCTATTCATGGTGATATGGGCTGGATACCGCCTAAAATTAGAAGACAATTAAACAGCTTACGTTTATGGAAACGACTGATATCTATGAATAAGAATAGACTTACAAAAAAGATTTTTCTTTGGGATTATTCAAAATGTAAAAACAATTGGTCGCATGATATTAAAACAATTTTCAAAGAAATTAACTGTGTTTCGGCCTTTGATAATTTGTCACTATAAGATTTTAACAATACGTCTTTTATACACTAAGTTAAAGCAAAACTGATGACAATATATAAGGAAAAATGGCTCAATGATGTTAATTCTCAAACCAAATTGAGCAATTATAAACTTTTTAAAGGTACATATGAACGCGAAAATTATGTTCAGTTAAATTTAAGGAAACACATACGCTCTGTGATTGCTCAATTTAGAGCCGGTTCATTGCCAATAGAAATTGAATTAGGCCGATACCACAGAATTCCAAGACAAGATAGAATATGTAAACAATGTCAGGCTCAGTGTGTAGAAACAGAAAATCACTTTCTATTGTACTGCGAGAGGCACAGTGCCTCTCGAATTGAACTATTGCATACATTAAATGAACTGTGTCCAGACACAGCTACCGAGGCAGACAAAATTAAAGTGCTTTTAACAAATGAAAGGATTCTATTAAAAACGGGGCAGTTTATTATAAATGCCTTAAAAAATCGTACAAATTAATGTGTACTATATTTTTCATGTTTACTTTTGTTATACCTATTAAATGAGTTGTAAAATCAATAATGCAATTGATATTTCTATAGTGACTAAAAAGTCTCATTAGGCTGGGTATTCATTTGTTTACTTAATATTGCCTATATTATACTGTATTGTTTTGTATATGTAATATTTTGTAACGATGTTATTTGTCACTTTAATAAAATAATAAAATATATATTGTAAATTGTTTTGATTTTAAGTCTTCAAGCATGTTGTTGTTGTTAAGTATAAATTCATAATGTTTTATAATTCATAATGGTTTATGTATATACTGCAATACATGTTAGAATGTGTATGGCATTGCATTTATATGGCAAAATATGACTGAACTCGTCGTCCTGTGCCGCAACAAATCGTTCCAAGGCATACAAATTGAATAATCTATAATACGAAATAATTGTCAATTGTTGAAGACAAAGTCAACTTGTTCGTGTTTTCGTTATCGCAACGTCTCACTGATACTAGCTGACACTCACTTTTACTCACTGAACCTCACTGATGCACATTGACACTCATTAGCACTACATGACACTAACGAACACTTGCATTGTCACTTATGCTCAATGGCTCTGACTGGAAAACACTTTTGCATCTCTCAGACTTCCACCGACACTCACGGATACCAGCTCATAGTCACTGACACTCACTGACACGTACTTACACTTAATGGCATTCACCGTTAGGGACACTCATTGAAACTCACTGCACTCGCTGATTTAGCCCTGTTTATTAGTCTCTGAATTCAAAATATCTTTATCAACTCTGAATTCAAGACATCGATATACAATGTGTAACTGTGAATGACGGGTAGAGTAGATTACACATAAAGACTTAGCTACTTGTATCCAATACTTTTGTTCCGTACAAACTGATATGAACATTATATTTCATGTTTAATTTTTCAATCATACACTATTTAGGTTGTGTTGTCGGTGTATTTCACTGAAGCCGATACCTTACACAAGCCATGTACGAGAGCGGCGGTAAGAATACATTGTACATTATACTATCAAGAGAGAGAGAGATGAAGAGGCGGTAAGTAGAAAATGTATCTTATAGTAAGTATCAAGAGAGAGGCAATAAGTAGACATTACACTATCTAGAGATAGACAGTCATTAGACAGTGTACATTATGCCCTCACTAGAGAGATGGTAAATATAGACTGAACCATAAACTATCAAGTGAGATGCGTTATGTATACATTATACCCTATACTATCAAAAAATAAGACGGTAACTGGACGTTGTAACTGATACTATCAAGGGAGAGAGAAATACAAATACGGTAGGTAGACATTGTTAAGTACACTAGCAAGAGAAAGAGATGTTACGTAGACATTGTATCAAATACTATCAAATAGAGACAGGTTAAGCAGATATTGTAACCTATACTTTCCAGAAAGTGCGGTAAGTAGACATACAACACTTTACACTATCCAGAGGGATAGCCGGTAAGTAGATATTGTAACTGTTTATAGTATCAACAGAGGGAAACTGTTTGTAGGCATTATACACTATATATCCCAGAGAGATATAGTAAGTAGACATTGTCGATGAGTTCGATTTAAAGTATTGTAATCCGTGTATTTCGTCAAACGATGTGTCACTGTTCATCAAAAACGATGAAAAATTGCTATAGGGAAAACTATGTACATTTATGTTTAAATTACCAACTTGTGCTTTGGACGTTTCCGCTTCGTTAGTAGTTTGAGAGAAACTCATTTATTTAAGATTTCAAAGGAAAAAGTGTACAGTCATAAACATACTTTAACTATAGACAGACATAAACGCGATTTTCGACTAATGATATGATGTTGCAATATACAATTACTCTGGACCTACTTACCGTCGATAGTATATACAAATCAGATTCACGGGAGAGTGATAGTATATAAATATCACATTCACGAGAGGGTGATAGTAAGAATTTTCACTCTGATGATAAGATTATTGCCCGAAGGAGCTGGAAAGTACACAATTTATGTTATACTAAACATTTAGGAATATGCAAAGACAGTTTCCTTTGAACTATTTAAATACTAATCATGCTTATCAAAATCATTTCCAAATATGCAAATCATGTAGAAAAACTAACAAAAAAAGTGAATAAGAAACAAAAATCACCATTGCCATTTGTCTTTTTTTATTTCCAAGAACGTCAGAAAGTACTGGATGATTTTGCGGCCGAGGTAAGAGCTCATGTGCGTTTGAACACAATTTGTTAACATGAACATAAATATAAATTTAAGATAGGGACTAAATTGCTAATGCACATTCACAATGATCAATGCGTTTCTTTGACGAAAGAGGGCTTACTGGATGAGAGAGCCCAGGAAAACGATTGACATATGTAATTGTAAGATATTTCCCAACCCAATAGCCAGCATTGAAAGTGTACCGCGGCAAATACATTTCTAGTTGGAAGTTGTTCGGGAGCGTGTCAACCTCCCCCACCACCCACATCACAACCCCATTCCCATCCCACAAAGAAGTGCCGATTAGGTTTAGGATCTATATGAAATTTACTGCGTTTTAGTACATTTCCCTGATTATATGTCGATATTTACGTTATGTGAAGTGTAGCTACGAGCCTGTTTCCTTCCTGTTTTTGTTTTTTTTTCAAAATGGCAATGAAACAAAAATGTACAAGCCTGAAGGTGTACATGTCTTCACACATACAATGAATATCCCGACGAATTTCGTCGACCGGTATGGCAGATATTCTAACTTAAACTTCAACGTGTTACGAACATAACCTGTTTTCCTTTGATGCTATTCTAATTAGCGTGTATTTTAGTCAGATAAATAGAGGATATTTGTTGTTTTGGAGTGAATAACATACTTTAATTCATCGAGAAGTGAGAAAAGTTTATATGTTCACGAATGCGAAGCATGAGTGAAAATATAAAAGTTGTCTAACTTCGAGATGAAATAAAATATGTTATTCACGACAAAACAACAAATTTTCTTTTTATTTTATGATTTTACAAATAATTATTTAAGCAATTTCAGTAGCTAAACCGTTTAGCACACCTGGCTACGCGCCCTGTTCACGATGACGTAACGAAACGTTACATGACGTCACTTTTTTGAAACCGTTAACGTCAAAGAAAGACATTAATTAAATAAACAGTGGATTCAACAGTATAACAGTTGGAATATCTTGTGAGTCGTGTTACTGTGCATTTGTGTTGGTTGTACAATAAAAAAAAGTAGTCCCGGCAATTACTGTGGAATAAAACTCTATATTCCACAGTGTGGAATAACACTTTTATTTCACTGATAAAATACACTATTTCATTGCTTATCATAAAATAAAGAGCGACATTGAGGTAAATTTGGAGGGTGTGAGTGCTAATTGGAAGAAGTTGTCCTCTTCGAAAGTGGTCTTTGTGTGAGCAAACGTGTTGCATAAGTACACAGAGCAGGGCCCAGGACCCAGTTTTGTGAAACAACTTACGACTATTTTGATCGTAAATGAATTTCTTAAATGCTTCACTATAAATTACAGTTTTCAAATAAACGTTTCATTTAATTTTTTAATATATGTGATATTTTTGCACTACGAGCACAACTAATTGTTTGCATTGAATGCTTAGGTGAAAAAAGTAAACGATTTTAAAATTTATGACTTATCGTAAGATGTTTAATAAAAGCAGGGCTGCTGAACGTTTTGTTAAACATCTTACGATAAGTCTTACATTTTAAAATCGTTCACTTTGTTCACCAAATCATTAAATATAGACGACATTTATGCGTGACGTAGTGCAGTAATATCACCTGTATAAGAAAATGAAATGAAACACATTAAAATTTTATGTTTTCATTAAACTTGTAATTTATAGTAATTTATAGTGAAGCATTTAAGAAATAGTTTAACTATCAAGATGGTCGTAAGTTGTTTCATAAAACGGGCACCGATTAACAAGTGGCAACGGATGACAGAGCAAATACATTTCGTGATGTCTAAGTTGACAGAGATTATTCCTTGGGTAATAGGAAACCAGCTTTGTTCTTCCATTCAGTGGTTTTGTAATACAGGTATCACATCAGTGGTTTTGTAATACAGGTATCACATGTATTAAGAGAACATTATTGCGCTTACATTTAGTGGTCTTTTAACATGGGTTTGACTGAATATGAAAATATTTTTCAGAGTGCAGACGCGCAGGGAGATTGTGCAGTAGGAGAAGTATGTACAGTTACGGACACCTTTGATACGAGTGATGGATGCAGTTACATTGCTTTCGAAAACAAATGCTTTAAATGTAAGTAAGTGAGAAGTCTCATAGAATCAGCAATTAATGCATTGAATTTACAGCTGCATACTTCTATCCGATGTATGTCCCTCGACTGGCGGTGGCAAGTCTGATGGACATTTTAACTCCGATTATGATTAGATATGCTGATGGGACGTAAAGAAACCACATTTTAAATGTTGAATACAAATGTGTATTATATTATATGAATTACTTATACTAAGAAACAACTCAAATGGTATCGAATGACATAGTTGACTTCAGCTGTCTATAATTATTAATCACAAGAAGCCACTCCAGTAGTATTTAGTGGCTCAGTTGACCTCAGTTATACATAAATATTAATCACAAGAACCCTATACTGTAGTATTTAGGGGCTCAGCTGAACTCAGCTATACCTAATTATTAATCCCAAGAACCAACTCCAGTAGTATTTAATCGCTCAGCTGACCTCAGTTATACATAAATATTAATCACAAGACCTTATACTGTAGTATTTAGGGGCTCAGCTGAACTCAGTTATACCTAATTATTAATCCCAAGAACCAACTCCAGTAGTATTTAATGGCTCAGCTGACCTCAGTTATACATAAATATTAATCACAAGAACCTACTCCAGTAGTATTTAATGGTTCAGTTGAACTCAGCTATACATAATTATTAATCCCTAGAACCCACTACAGCAGTATTTAATGGCTCAGCTGACCTCAGTAATACATAATTATTAATCACAAGAACCTACTCCAGTAGTATTTAGTGGCTCAGTTGACCTCAGTTATACATAATTATTAATCACAAGAACCCACTCCAGTAGTATTTAATGACTCAGTTGAACTCAGCTATACATAATTATTAACCACAAGAACCCGCTCCTGTAGTATTTAATGGTTCAGTTGACCTCAGCTATACATAAATAATAATCACAAGAACCCACTCCAGTAGTATTTAATGGCTCAGCTGACTTCGATATTATATACTTATAAATCGCATGAACCACTACACTAGTATTTAATATCTCAGCTGACCTCAGCTGACCTCAGCTATACATAATTTTTAATCCCAAGAACCCACTCCTGTAGTATTTAGAGGCTCAGTCGACCTCAGTTATACATAATTATTAATTACGAGAACCCACTCCAGTAGTATTAAATCACTCAGCTGACCTCATCTATACATAATTATTAATCCCAAGAACCCACGCCAGTAGTATTTAGTGGCTCAGTGGACCTCAATTATACATAATTATTAATCACATGAACCCACTCCAGCAGTATTTAGTGGCTCAGTTGACCTCAGTTATACATAATTATTAATCATTAGAACCCACTCCAGTAGTATTTAATGGCTTAGCTGACCTCAGCTGTACATAATTATTAATCACAAGAACCCACTCCAGTAGTATTTAATGGTTCAGTTGACCTCAGCTATAAATAAATTAACCACAAGAACCCTCTCCTGTAGTATTTAATGGTTCAGTTGACTTCAGCTATACATAATTATTAATCACAAGAACCCACTGCAGTAGTACTTAATGGCTCAGTGGACCTCAGCTATACATAATTATTAATCACAAGAACCCACTCCAGTAGTATTTAGTGGCTCAGTGGACCTCAATTATACATAATTATTAATCATAAGAACCCACTCCAGCAGTATTTAGTGGCTCAGTTGACCTCAGTTATACATAATTATTAATCACAAGAACCCACTCCAGCAGTATTTAGTGGCTCAGCTGACCTCAGTTATACACAATTATTAATCACAAGAACCCACTCCAGTAGTATTTAATGACTCAGCTGACCTCAGCTAAACATAATCATTAATCACAAAAACCCACTCCAGTAGTATTTTATGGTTCAGCTGACCTCAGCTATACATAATTATTAATAACAAGAACCTACTTCAGTAGTATTTAGTGGCTCAGTTGACCTCAGTTATACATAATTATTAATCTTAAGAACCGACTCCAGTAGTATTTAATGGCTCAGTTGACCTCAGTTATACATAATTATTAATTACAAGAACCCACTCCAGTAGTATTTAATGACTCAGTTGACCTCAGCTATACATAATTATTAATCCCAAGAACCCACTCCAGCAGTATTTAGTGGCTCAGTTGACCTCAGTTATACATAATTATTAATCATAAGAACCCACTCCAGTAGTACTTAATGGCTCAGTTGACTTCAGTTATACATAATTATTAATCACAACAACCCACTCCAGCAGTATTTAGTGGCTCAGCTGACCTCCGTTATACATAATAATTAATCACAATAACCCACTCCAGTAGTATTTAATGGTTCAGTTGACCTCAGCTATACATAATTATTAATCACAAGAACCAACTCCAGTAGTATTTAGTAGCTCAGTTGACCGGAGTTATACATAATTATTAATCACAAGAACCCACTTCAGTAGTATTTAGTGGCTCAGTTGACCTCAGTTATACATAATTATTAATCACAAGAATCAACTCCAGTAGTATTTAATGGCTCAGTTGACCTCAGCTATACATAATTATTAATCCCAAGAACCAATACCAGTAGTATTTAGTGGCTCAGTTGACCTCCATTATACATAAATATTAATCCCAAGAACCCAATC
>JAWPHD010014651.1:0-59886 GCA_037043455.1 Cyrtodaria siliqua | reverse complement strand
CTTAATCTTTTCCAGTATGATGAAAAAATGTCAGACAGAGAAAATGTTCAACGACTGTAAGTATCATATTATATAAATAAACCAGTTAATTTGTAACAATTCTGTTAAATAATTGGAATCTCTTCCCCTTAATTATACTTATAACCGGTTGTGTTTAAAACTTGAATCCAAAATAATACTGTCAGTTAGAAACATATATCTAGCTAACCGGCTGTATTGATTCAAATTCGCGATATTTACAGATAAGCTGAGATTTTGAGTATTTTAAGAATACTTTTTTTACAATTTTTTTTTTTTTTAAATTTTGAGTAACATTACTCATTTACATACAACAAATATTCATAAGTTTTAAAAATCCTGAGTATCATATTGGTATGTATTGTCCTGTGAAACAGTTTATTCCATATTTACATGATGAAACTTGCTCTAAGCATATATATATATGTCTAATATTATGGCCATACAGTGTTTTTTTATTTTTTTTATTTAACTTCCATTTAATCAGAATAGTTGTTCCTTTTAAAATGTATTAAGTCACATCCATTTTGAAAGCATGAACTATTTAAAGATTTTTTTTACTCTTAATTAGTTTCTATTTGAATCTGATGAGTAAATACTCAATGCAGTCAAACTTTATCTACAACTCTGATTTAATAGCGGTGAAGGAGCTCTGCTTATCTCAACTTTATAATAAAAAGCGGAGACATAGTTATGTGTTACATTTCTGATGATGACCAACTCCAAGGTGCAAACATTAAGCTCTGTAGTACAGTTAAATGACACTGATCAATTTCATAAATGACCTTGACTCCTACGGGCAATTAAATAAACTAACTCCCCAACTAACACAAATAACAGCAAAATTACACTACAAAACCATTTATCTGAACTCTATCCAGGTGATCAGGTCTTATAATAATGTAAATATGCCGATTAAAAGTAAAAATTATTAACGGGTTCTTAAAATATCCGCGATTGAATATGTGTAAAGTGAATTATGAGTTGGTATATAACTCTTAATTCGACTCTCCACTTTTGGGGTTTAGCCCGACTGGTTAAAGCCGTTTATATTGTTTCTAAATATGGTTAGGATTCTCAAAATATGTAAGTAATAGATATATAATTATTTAATATAATATAGCAGAGTTAACAGTATTTGTTTTGAATTTTTTTGGATTCTGCAACATTATATCACTTGTTTAATGGTCACAGATTTGTTTTAATGGTGTTTAATAAGTGGAGCCATTAAACACAAATTGTGACCATTAAACAAGTGATTTGTTGTCGCAAAAGTCCGATATTTAGTACTGGGTAACCTGTTTCTAACTATTAAATTTCATTTTTTTTGACAGTAGTACTGAACATCAATAAGTTAAATTTTCAATTCAGTGTGTTTACATTGAATTGAAACTAATTTAACTTATCGATGTTCCATTTTCTGACATTTGACCATCGCATGAATTGGTTTATACATTATTTAACCACAACCAATCAGATTGCAGGATATGCAGGGGAGCATTAGAAACTGTTATTTAGTATAACTATTGATGGCATTTCATGTCTGCATGTAGCCATAAGTTCAATGATTTCTGGGACAAGCTTGTGAAGGACGTGGACCACATTGTTAAGAAGTCGGAGGGCATAGAGGATGATGAAGATGAAGAGGATGGGTAAAACAGCGTTTATGGTCGTCACATATTTAGCGATAAATTTTCAAATAATATAGTTTATTCATTTATTGTACACGCGATTAATATAATATATGACACATACCGTAGTGATTAATAGAAATGATAGCTGCACATTTAGTATTAATTTGTTAATAAGCATTAATGTTCGCACTACCCTAATGCTGGCTGTATTATGCAAAGGTATATTATTAGTGAAATCTTCATTTATTTCAAAAAAATGCATTTATACTGGAATGTTCAGCCATTTTCAGCCGTAGATTGCAACCTGTTCTGTATGAACTAGCTGATTCAGTCCAGTGCTTTATTAGCTCACTTGAGCCAGGGTATATTATATTCTATGGTTAAGAAATAACGCTGTATCCTGAAATATGGTTGTCGTGTATACCTGTATCTATCGAAAAAAAACGACCGGTAACGTTACGCTTTAATTAATAATTTGAATACTATTTTACTAATTTTTAAAGCGACACACAGCAATCTTGATTTCTGTAAAACTCCTGTTGTCCCGTTAGTTTTTCTACATAAATTGCATTTATTCAATCATTAAAATTAATTGAGCATCGGCGTAGCTACTATTAGGCCATATAGGCTAGGACCTATACATAAATTTTAAAAATGAAAAAAACAACATCCCGAAAAGTCCTAAAATGCAATAAAAACTGAAGCCGAAGGGGGTGAGTGGGTGTAAAGGGTCAACATTTGTTTCTTATTTTATTATTTACTTGGGATGACAATTGACTTCATGCAGGACCCTGGTTTTACAATGTAGGTAATTCAACTTTGTCAAATGTTAATTCTCAAATTTGTCAAAAAGTTTTTATTCAGATACCACTGTGACACAAGTGTTGAGTCAGATATATGGCAAAACGCACCATTACATAGATAAGTTTAAAAAAGAAAACTCAGGGGGGGTGGGGGGCATGCCCCCGTATCCCCCTAGTTTGCTGGGCCTATATATGCATTTTAGGTCAGCTACGCCCCTGATAAGAATAATATAAAGAAAATTGCTTTTGTATATTACTAACGGTTGCTAACAATATATTCAAACCTATGTTAGAATTACGAAGAAAAGGTGAAAACTCAAAATTGTATTTAAATACATGTTAGCAGGTTTTAAAAGTCAAAATGATACTGGATTAATAAATTGAGACGCTAATTTCAATGCTTGAGAAAGACTTCAAGATTGTCGTGTGTCCCTTTAAAATTCATTCACCGATAAAAAGTGTATACAATTCCTTTTGATACAATTCATTTTCTTTATTGTTGTTTTTTTTGGTGATAAAGAATCTATTTCGCTGGTTTAGAAACAAACTCGCTTTAATTTATTTGGCGAATGCCATTTTGCTTTCATTTTTCAGATTTTACCAATTTTCAGCAACCTGTTTCACTTTTTATAGTAATAATATTTCATAAAATTGTGTATCTTGCAATGCCTTGGCCTTACACTTTCCATAAAGGTTAAATCTAGCAAGTAATGTTTGGAAACGTTGAAGAAGATCATGAAATATTAGTACATCTTTCGCGGCAGATTATACATGTGTATTTAACATGGTTCTAATATTTGATGTTCTTCTTCAGCGTTTCAAAACATAACTCGCTAGATGTAATCCAGGGAGTGAACACCCGCTTGACAAAAGTCTGTAGCTCTAAACCCTTTCTAGGCCTTTATCACTGAGCTACCAAGCTGCTTTATACGTGTATAGAATTGTGGTTAATAATATGATGTTATTAATTAAGTGTTTTCATATTGGCCCAGTTATTGGTCCAAGGACTGTCATACTGGTCAAAGGCCGAAGGCCACGGGCCAATATGAAAGTTTGAGGACCAATAACTCAGACAATGGCCCAGTTATTGGTCCAAGGACTGTCATACTGGTCAAAGGCCGAAGGCCACGGGCCAATATGACAGTTTGAGGACCAATAACTCAGACAATATGAAAACACTTAATGACAATTTTTGTCTCGCCTTTTCGAAGAAAAAAAGAGACATATGTGTTGCTTTTCCGGCGGCGGCGTCAACATTCAAGTTTTGCGTTTAAGTCATTTTCTCACAAACTGTATGCACTAGACCTTTCAAACTTTGCTTATAGGTGTATCATGGGTGGTACATCGCAACGTGACTTAGCAAATGTGGGGGTGACCTTGACCCTCCAAACAAAGGGCAGATAACTTACTTATTTTAAGGTTCAAGTTTTGCGATTAGGTCATTTTCTCACAAACTGTATGCACTAGACCTTTCAAACTTTGTTTATAGTTGTATCATGGGTGGTACATCGCAACGTGACAAAGCAAATGTGGAAGTGACCTTGACCTTCCAAGCAAAGGGCAGATAACTAACTAATTTTTATGTTCAACTTTTGCGTTTAGGTCACTTTTTCACAAACTGTATGCACTAGACCTTTCAAACTTTGCTTATAGTTGTATCTTGGGTGGTACATGGCAACGTGACAAAGCAAATGTGGAAGTGACCTTGACCCTCCAAGCAAAGGGCAGATAACTTAATAATTTTTAGGTTCAACTTTTGCGTTTAGGTCACTTTTTCACAAAATGTATGCACTAGACCTTTAAAACTTTGCTAAAAGTTGTATCTTGAGTGGTACATCACAACGTGACAAAGCAAATGTGGAAGTGACCTTGACCCTCCTAGCAAGGGCAGATAACCTTATAATTTTTACCTTCAACTTTGGCGTTTATGTCACTTTTTCACAAACTGTATGCACTAAGACCTTTCAAACTTTGCTTATAGTTGTATCTTGAGTGGTACATTGCAACGTGACAAAGCAAATGTGGATGTGACCTTCACCATCCAAGCAAAGGGCAGATAACTTTAATTGTTACATTTACATCACTTTCTCATGAACTAGAATTATACACTAGATGTTTTAAACCTAATTAAAGCTTAATCTTTGGAAGAAAACATATTCTATTTTGACGTAGTTGTGTCTTCGTTAGTGCATCTTTTTTTTGGATGCCAGGATTTCATGTATGACCTTGACCTATTTTTTGGAGCTGATGATTTTTAGCTCTACTGGCCAAAGGCCTTCATTTCTCATCCGATCTTTACCAAACTTTACCAGATTGTTAATATCAATGAAAGCTCGCACAAGTTCGAAAACCAGCCAGATCGGACCAATAACAGCGGAGTTATGGCCCTTGATTTAGTTAAAAATGCTATATTCAGTCTCGTTAATACGATAGGGCTTTCATTTTTCATCTGATATTTACGAAACTTTACCAGATGTTTGCCTTTTTTTATTATTAGTATTTTTTTGTTTTGTTTGAATTAAAACAAATTTTTTTTTTTTTTGTTTGAATTTTTTTTTTTTTTTTTTTAATTTTTATCGTTTTTTATAATTTATTATTTCATTTTTTTTTTTTTTTTTTTTTTTTTTTTTTTTTGGGTGTTAACGCCATGTTAGCAAGAAGCATTGCTGTGCCTATTGCATTTTTCTTTTCCGGTTCATTGATTTTTGATGGAGTTACAGCCCCTTGACATTTTTTTTTTAAATTTCTTGATTATTATTATTATTTTTTTTTATTTTTTTTATTTCACTATTATTTTTTTATTTTATTTTATTTGGTGTTAACGTGTTAGCAGGAAGCATTACTGTGCCTTTTGCATTTTTTTTCCGGTTCATTGATTTTTGATGGAGTTACAGCCCATTGACTTTTTTTTTAAATTTCTTGTCAGCGCTACTCCTCCTAAACGCCTTGTTTATATTTCGACGAAATTTGGTAGGAAGCATCGGTAGGATGTCTAGTTGTGCATATCGCGCTTTTGTTCCAGTTTGCTGATTTATGACGGAGTTATGGCACTTTGACATTTTTACTTTAAATTTCTTGTCGGCACTACTCCTCCTAAACGGCTTGTTGGATTTCTACAAAATTTGGTAGGAAGCCTCAGTATGATGTCTAGTTGTGCAAAGCATGGTATATTAATGAAATTTTGGACAAGTTCAAAAACCAGCTAGATCTAGTTAGTAGCGACAGGTTATGGCCCTTGATTTGTTGAAAAATGCTATATTGTATTTTTGTATTTTCCTTTGTTAAATCTGTAATTAGGTACTTCATTTTTTATGTGATATTTACCATATTTGTTTAGAATGTTAATATAACCCCCCCCCCCCCCATTTTTATGAAATTTCATTCATAGAAGAAAGTGGGATACATTATAAAATGCCCATGCCAGACTAGACACAGCAGACATATTGCCCATGATTACCAGGTGAGCGATCTAAGGCCATCCTATCCCTGTTGTTTTTGCAATGTTTTAAAAAAACTACTGATGGAAATTTTATGTCGACAACCCTTGATATAAGAGCCGTTTTAGCCAGTAGAGCATCCACAGGCCCTCTTGGGTCTCTTGTTTTTAATAGAATGGCATTTTGTTTTTAAACAAATGCACTTAAATGTCATCTCAGCAAACGGCAAACTCGATTTTGTTTTTAATTACTAAAATGTTTACAAACTTTCATTTAAGCATCATTGACCTTTTTATTTTTATGTCCAGCCCCCGTTAGGCGAGACATGTGAATCCACGGATTTCTTGTATTAATTAACGTCCACTACAGTATAATTTTATTTTAATAACATTATTTTGACATGATTTGCGTTTATTTATAGTAGCGTTAATTAATTTAATTTATAAGTTGATAAGCGAGCGTTAATGACGCCACTTAATGTGAATGACATTACTTAAGCTTGTATTGGCGAGTTTCTTCATATTCATAACTTTCACATGACATCATCAAAATAATTTGAACAATCAGTGATCAATAAAATAAAAGACCTCACATCCTGGTAGGGGGTAAACTCGGTGTTTATCATTGGTGCTCGAGTCAACTGACTTTAGCCCTTTATAAAACTAGTTTGTAGTGATAATTATTAATTAATTAAAGCTTTGTTTTTTATGTACATCTATGTATCTTCTTTTGGTGTTCTCTGATTTTAAAACACCAACATGGATACATTTAATTTAAATCATGGTCTAATATTTTCATTTTTCACATAGAGATTGAGGATAAAGTGTGAGTAAACCCCTTTATCATCACCTACTGAATATCTCGACCTACCGGAAGATGACCGGATGTGAAAGTTATGAATTGGCCGACTACCGGTTCCTATTGGTCGACTACCGGTTCATATTGGCCGACTACCGGCTCATATTGGCCGAGTTTGCGTCGTATTATGTGTAGAGTTTCTAGTAAAACATGGCTAATATAGATAGTTCAGTTAATTAATAATAAATTGTACATACTGCATGTATTAGAGAAAACAAAATTCAAAGCCAATATTAAAAAAGGCTGATTGTTTATAATATTATATATAAATGTTTTAAGGTCAAAGTAAAGGAGATTTACTCTATACTTTATTGTTTAATTTGTTCCTTTCATAATGTATGTTGCTTTTCATCACAAAATGTTTATTTTTTGTAATGAGTTTTTCCATTTCTATACCCTTTTTGTTGTGATTTTATGCAATCACAGAATCAGATATATTAAATATTAACTTCTAAAGTATTGAAAACATTTGGTATTGTAAAGAAGCGTCTACAGATAGAAAATAACACTTGTATTGTGGGGATAATGATTTATTTTTAAGTCTACAGCCACTGTTATGATTGTGCTGTATAGAGTATTGTAAAGAAATGAGAAACATGTTTAATGCAGTATTAAAGGGATACAGTGCAATCTTGATCTATTTACATCCTGTATTATTTTAGAAAAAATAGTATCTCATTGCATGCTCAGATACCGGTTTGGGGTAAGGGAGGTCCTCCTTTAAAAACAAATTGACAACTAAAAAACAAAACAAAAAATATATTGTCTCGAGTCATTTTTGTGTCGCCTTTTCGAAGAAAAATGCGATACATAGGGATCACTTTGTCGTCCATCACGAACACTTTCTTCATCAAACTTTAAATATATACTCATCATAACAACATCGACATGACCATACTAAAATATAAAGATCAAGGTCACACTAGAAGGTCATTATACTCATTTTTTTCTTCACGCAAACTTAATGTTGGCTATAACTTTCTCATTTCTTGATATTTCTTCATCAAACTTTTAATATATACTCATCATGACAACATCGACATGACCATACTAAAATATAAAGGTCAAGGTCACACTGAAGGTCATTATATGGATTAAATACTATTTTTTTCATCACAAAAACTTAACGTTGGCTATAACTTTCTCATTTCTCGATATTTCTTCATCAGATTTTCAATATATACTTATCATGACAACATCGTCATGGACTTACTAAAATATAAGGTCACACTGAAGATGGATTAAATACTCATTTTTTCTTCACGAAAACTTAATGTTGGCTATAACTTTTTCATTTCTTGATATTTCTTCATCAAAATTTCAATATATACTCATCATGACAACATCGACATGACCATACTAAAATATAAAGGTCAATGTCACACTGAAGGTCATTTTATGGGTTAAATACTCATTTTTTTCTTTACGAAAACTTAACGTCGGCTATAACTTTCTCATTTCTTGATATTTCTTCATCAAACTTTCAGTATATACTTATCATGACAACATCGACATGGCCATACTAAAATATAAAGGTCAGGGTCACACTGAAGGTCATTATATGGGTTAAATACTATTTTTTTCTTTACGAAAACTTAGTCAGGCCAGTTTGTCAAGGTCATTTATCTGGGTCCAAAAAACCTTGTTATACTGAAAAAGCGCTGACATGCGACCAGGGCTGTACAAATATTTTTTTCAGCCACTAGTCCGGGACTTCTCACCCTGTCAAAAGTGACTAGTCCCAAAAAAATTGGCTAGCGGGTCTGGATTAAAATAGATCGGGTCAATTGATTGGATACTGTCGATAATGCCGACTGTCAATTAAAGTAATTTGGAGGCTGGACTTTTGGCATGCTTGATTGATGATAAAATTGCCCCGGGTCATTGCTGATCGTCACTGTGGATGCTAATTGAATTACATAAGCGAGTGTAATTAAAGGATTACGTTGAGAAGTGTGCTGGGGTTGTTTTATGACAGGTGGCCAACATTGTTAATTGGACAAATCTGGGACTGAAATCTTTCAAACAGTGACACGCCCGACTTTTTTTTTTTTAAAAATTGGACTAGTCCGGGACTGAAATCTTTGAAAAAGTGAGACGCCCGACTTTGGGTTTGGACTAGTCCCAGATTTGTACAGCCCTGCCGTCACACGTGTTCCGCGAAACACATGTCTAGTTATTGAATTTTTGTGTTGCTTACGTTGCATGACAGACATTTAGGGATCACTTAATGTCCGTCGTCCATCTGCCACACTTTAACATGCAACCTAGCCTTAGCCATAACTTACTAGAAAAGTATTTGACCTATGTTCATAAAACTTCACACACATATACGTCTTACCCCAAGAACTATTGTTACCCCCACCATTAACTCTGGCTTTCATTTTTCAGAGTTATGCCCTTTCATAAAACTTCAACCAGCAACATAACCAAGCTCTTAACTGGCCATGACTTGAAAAGTAGTTCATGAAACTTCAACCTGCAACATAACCAAGCTCTTAACTGGCCATGACTTGAAAAGTAGTTCATGAAACTTCAACCTGCAACATAACCAAGCTCTTAACTGGCCATGACTTGAAAAGTAGTTCATGAAACTTCAACCTGCAACATAACCAAGCTCTTAACTGGCCATGACTTGAAAAGTAGTTCATGAAACTTCAACCTGCAACATAACCAAGCTCTTAACTGGCCATGACTTGAAAAGTAGTTCATAAAACTTCAACCTGCAACATAACCAAGCTCTTAACTGGCCATGACTTGAAAAAGTAGTTCATGAAACTTCAACCTGCAACATACCAAGCTCTTAACTGGCCATGACTTGAAAAGTAGTTCATAAAACTTCAACCTGCAACATAACCAAGCTCTTAACTGGCCATGACTTGAAAAGTAGTTTACCTATGTTCATGAAACTTCACACCCATCATCAACTTACCCTAAGGAATGCCGTTACACATGTCCAATAACTCAGACTTTCATTTTGGCAGAGTTATGCCCCTTTTCATAAAACTTCCATCTGCAACCTTACCTGGCTCATAACTTTGCAAAATATATTTACCTATGGCCATAAAACTTTATACAGTTTTTCTTTATCAATTAGTCAATGTCATTGACAAGTCCAATGACTCTGACTTTCATTTTGGCAGAGTTATGCCCCTTTTTATAAAACTTTAAGCTGCAGTATAACCTAGCTCATAACTTGGCAAAATATTGACCTACATGTGTGGTCATGGAACTTTATACAATTCCTCCTTATTAGTTATCCTGTGCAGAGTTATGTCCATTTTCATAACTTTAAAACATTCTGCTCCATAATTCAGGAAAGATTGCACCCACATTTTATAGTTTGTGGAGCACTGTGGTCTAGTGGTAGAGCGTTTGATCCATGATTGAAAAGTCATGGGTTTGATCCCCGCCATTACCATATGCGTTGTGTCCCTGAGCAAGACACTTTATCTGCATTTGCTTAGTACTGGTTATACCCAGGAAGACATCTTTATAGTTAGATTGTCCTTGCCGAAATACAGCAACTCTGCAGGTGAGAACCTTCTACATATTTTTATTAAGATGTAAATTGATATCGAGTGGTCTGAAATGTTGGTTCCATAATTATAACCTTTTTTTGTTGGTGTGCCATAAAAGCCCAATTCAACTCAAATAAGCGCATGGCAGGCGACACAAGTGTTCCGTGGAACACCCTTTTACTTTTTCCTTCAAAATCTCATGGGTGGTGGCATCCAGACTCCCAGTCCTCCCCTACTATAAACCTTACTGCTCCATATTGATTTGGTATAAGAGTTTTTTTTTATAAATGTTTAAGACCTGCAAGTGGTCTTGGAAAGACCAAAGATGCTTTTGAAGACTCTTACCTATTGTTTTGATGCGTGAATATTTTAAAAATATGAAAACCAGCTAACAATTAAGATTGGCCTGTGTTTGAAATAGAGATTATTTAACTGCTGGAATCGATTATAGGGGAATCCTTCATGAGATGGTAGGCGTGTGGTTCTTTTTACGAACAAGCATACACCAGTGAGTGAAAAAACAAAACACGTCTACCATCAAGCGACGGATCTCCCAATAATAAGTGAAGGCAACAGTTAAATAATCTACTTATTACATTTTCAATCAGTTTATATATGATTTCAACCGAAATTATTTGCTTTATTGAACATTATCGGCAGTTGAAGTCAGCAACACTTTATTGACATCACAGTTAGTTATTTTTGTGTTCGGATTTAGTTATTAATATAAAGCGATTATGGATATTCTTTCAATGAGAAATCCCAAACTTTCAACCACAGAAATGTAATAAATGATAATTACCACCATTTATTTTGCTTTTAATAGATCTAGTGACACACATTTTAAATTATAGCTTACATTTTAGTTTATATTCTCACAATCTGCAGGTTAGCAAGGTTGCAAATTATAAGACTTTGAATCTACCAAATTTCTTGAAACGGTATATTCAATCAAAGTTAGCATAATTAGAAATGACAATAAGAACGCATGTTAATGTATCATGCACACATTAATGCATCAATCGAGCACACACGATGCATGCAGCTTGTAGAATTTCACGCAGTCGTTACATATTTAAAGTAATTAGTGAACTAACATTGGAACTGCGTCGGCAATTAAATTACCAAATATTACCCATAATATGCGGGAATTGATATAATTATCCTCATTACATTCCTCATGATGAATGGCCTATTGTTCGGTGAGCTTGTTTCAGCCGAAGGTTTTTCTGCAGTAGCTAGAACAATTTAAATAATATATTTTTGTACATCAATTATGTATCACTAGAACTGGTATTTTTAGTGGTAAATAAATGATTTTTTGATGGGGCTTTTTCCCATGCAAGTTACCGCAGAAAATTAAGAAATTTCAAATAACTTGTTAGCTTGTTAGCCGTCATATTTTGCTATAAAACTTTCAAGGTGTCTTAATTTACGAATATTCAACAATTAAAAAACATTTTTGGATGAAAATTAGAAAAAAAAAATATTTGTAAAAAATTTCATGCAGCAGAATTTTGCGTTGTAAATGTCCCATCAAAAACAGCTTTTGTGCATGAAAAACTTATTCCTTTACTGATTTTGAAAGGTAAGGTATTTTTATTTACCATTAACTAGATGAATTTTGTCTGAAAAGTCCAAAGAACCTTTGGCTTAAACAAGCACCCCAAACAATAGGCTGTTTGCTACCAGGCTGAGGGCAGTAGTATAATTTAGTATAATAGACATTTTCAGTTATTATACGCTCGTAAGGATGTATTATGTTGTGGCATTTGAAAATGTCTGTCTATCCGTCTATCTGTCTGTCCATTAACTTTAACCTGACAACTAGCTGTGGCAAATAATTTACAGGACAGTTCTATTTGTGTAAAGTTTTAAGTAATTCCAAGTCAATTAAATACGGGTGACTTATCTAGACATTTTAAGCTTTTATTTGTGTGACGTGGTTATATAGACTTTAGTAGGGCAATAGAACATGAAAAATATAACAGATGTTTAAATGTAATGAAAGTGAATTATTATTATGGTAATTTCGAACCAAAAGAAAGACAAATCTTCCGCTTATCCCCTTTAATGTATCCTATACCTGACAGAGTTATAGCTCTTGATTATGTAAATATCAGTTTCAACACTCACTTCATTCAAATTGCTTTCACCAAATATATATGTCTTTAAGACTTATTTAAATAAGATCTTGAAAGAGGACATCACTGAGCAGAATCAATGCATGGACTGCAGAGTTATTTCCCTTATGCAGAAACTTTGTTCATTAGTGGTATCGGACTTCATTATGTGGTTCGAGTATTATCTTTCATACCTCATCCAACCCCTTCTCAAAGAAGCGAAAATGGGGTTGGCTGGGGTATGAATAAAACCTTAATTTTGGCCTAAAAAGTTTGCATATTGTAAAATTGAAACATTTAATAGCTAATGTTCAACAGATTAACACATTTTTCATTAAAAATGTGTTTTTAAACATGTTTTATTGTCGAAATATCCTTTATAAAGTCCTGCTAATATAAGCTTTCTCATCGCTTAATGGAATTAAGGCGGGATGTGAACGCTGAGCTTGGTAAGGATGTTTGTAACACAGAGATGTAGAATGAGTTTGACAATGGGCATAAACAACACCGAGGTTACAGCGTAAAAGTCTTGTATGTCAAATTGATAGAAATTATGTTTGTTTATGCAATAAATTATATCGTTCTGAATCTCTGAATCCTGGGGTATTGCAAGAGATTCTTCATATGTGATATATATAACCATTTTTTATTATAGCTATTGTGTTGTTATCCTTGTCATTTTGACCTTCTTTTACAACCTTCTTTTACTTTAGTGTTTCTAATTAAATTTTTCTAAGTGACCAGTAGTCCTTAATACGCTTCAATTTTTACCCCACCCCCACAACAAAAAAAGTATACACCTTATTGAAGTTTGATGACATTTCAAGATGGCTGCCACAGCTAAAAAAATGATTTTTAAATCACAACTTTGTGGTGACTGCTGCTTAAAAATCGTAATGGGTATTGATTTGGAAGTTTTACCAAATTGATTGGCATGACATGAAATTCATTTTTATTCGATTTTCAACATGGCCGCCAGCAGACGTTTTTGTTTACATAGAGTTATATAGGAAAAAGTTGTGGCGACTACTCCTCTGAAACTATTGGATGAATTTTCATGAAACTTTACAGGAATGTTGCTCTTGAATGTCTATGTCCTTAATACAAATCAGTTTGGTCTGAACTTTAAGATGGCCACCACAGCTGAAAGTAGATTTTAAATATACAACTTCGTGGTGACCATGTGTTCTTGATTAATTGGTACCATTATCAAAAGGACTGCCTAGCATTTAGTTGATTCTAAACATATTTTTTTTATTTGATGCAAACATGGCCACCACCGGTCATCTTTGTTTACACAATGTTATATAGGAAAAGTTTTACATGAATGTTACTCTTGTTGCAAAAAAAAGATTTTCATTTTGGAAATATTGAAAACAAAATGTATTTACTCTGACAACTGTAAGGGCTGCTTGGACTTCAAACATGCCTCCTCCAAACATGGCCACAAACAAACTTGTTTTGTTAATGATTAACAAACACTATCCCTTCAAATTATGGCACAAATAAAAAAGTTATGATACCTTTCCAAGATCTAGCTGTTCAGATCTTCAGGAGAGCTTTTCAAGGTCATGGACCTCTTGTTTATCGATTGTATCCAAAGTACAAAAAATACATCTTTTTTTTTTTGATTTTTGTAAAACATGTAGATAAGTACCGTATTTCCCCTAACATGAGTGCCACCACACCTTTTAAAAAACAAATCATTTTGATCAGTAGAGCTTATGCCGTGGTGCGGTGTCCGTTGTTTCACGGTGTCCGTCTGTCAGTCCATAAACTTTTTTTTTGTACCGACTCTGAAACTACTGGATGTATTTTCATGAAACTTTACAGAAATGTTGCCCATGATATCTAGCTGATACTAGCAAAAATTCACGTTGATGTGAAATTCAAGAGGGCCACTTGAAAGCTGAAAATACATTTTTAAAAAACAAGTTTGTAGCGACTACTTTTTGAAAACTATAAGTGATATTGATATGGGACTTTTCTAAAATGATCAGCATGACATGATTTTGGTCCTTGTCGAAAATCATTTTGATTCAACGTTAAACATGGCTGCAGCAGCCACCTTTGTTTACATATATATAGTTAAATAGTAAAAACTTGTAACGACTACTCCTCTGAAACTACTTGACGGATTTTCATGAAACTTCACAGGAATGTTGCTCTTGATATCTAGTTGATCCTAGCAAAACTTCAGGTCGGCCAGAAATTCAAGATGGCCACCACAGCTAAAAATAGGTTTTTAAAAACAAGTTTGTAACAACTGCTTCTGGAAAACCATAAGTGATATTGACATGAGACTTTTTCTTAAATGATCAGCATGACATGATGTTGGTCCTTGTCGAAAATCATTTCGATTCGTCATTAAACATGGCTGCAGCGGCCATCTTTATTTACATAGAATTATATAGTAAATACTTGTAGCAACTACTCCTCTGAAACTACTTGAAGTATTTTCATGAAACTTTTCAGAAATGTTGCTCTTGATCCTAGCAACATTTCAGGTCGGCCGGAAATTCAAGATGGCTGCGATGGCTAAAAAAAGATTTTTAAAAAACAAATTTGTAACGACTACTTATTGAAAACTATAAGTGATATTGATATGGGACTTTTTCTAAAATAATCAGCATGACATGATGTTGGTCCTTGTTGAAAATTATTTTGGTTCAACATGGCTGCCAACAGCTATCTTTGTTTACATAGAGTTATATAGTAAAAGCTTGTAGCGACTACTCCTCTGAAACTACTTGACATGAAACTTCACAGGAATGCTGATCTAGCTATCAAAACCTATGAGTTGAGCTTCAAGGTCATTGACCTCTTGTTTAATCTTTTGTGTCCAGAATACAAAAAAATATTAATAAATGTTCAATCTTTTGCATAACCCTATTAAAAAACAACAACAACAAAAACCCTTTTTTTTTAATTTTATAAAGCGCCCTTGCCCAGGTGCTACTTTTGTGGGAAATACAGTAATACTTATATTATGTTCTTATTGTCAATGTCCAGTGGGATTCCCAAGAAGTGTAACATGTATTCAATTCAGATCAATGAACAAGTGGAGAATGGTGGACTTGATTTTATAATAAATATACACCATACATACATGTATACATTTGCTTATTAACCTGTTGCTTTTTGCACAAACATATAGAAAAGCAATATCATTTTTAACATGATGTGTTTTGACAGTTATTGTTACATGAATAACTAATTGTAGAGACAGGTGTTTGACTTTTAGACATGTTAATGTTCTTCTTTCTCCAGTTTAGTTTTTCACATAACTCAGTAAAATTTGTATTTACTGTACCAATGTTTTTTCTTCTAGCAAATATAATAATGAAGTGTTTTCATTTGTTTATACATGTAATAATGATTTAATGTTATTTAACTCTACTTTGTGTGATTAGACATTAATATATTGTATTATTTTCATTTTGTGTGTTATGTTTAAGGGTTATATATATGTCCCCTTTTGTGTAATCCCATTGAGGTTGCATTTGAAAAAGATAAAAATTAAAACTCAAATAATCTTGAATATTTTTTACATGAAACTTCCAGTTTAATATATTTACACATTTATCTAGGCAGTGCTATCCTTGAATTATAAAAAAACATACTTGATAAATATGTGAATTAGTCAATACACGCATGACTTTGAGTATGACATAAACTCAGTATGGATCAATACGAGTGTAAAGATATTAACTGCAAGTTACAGGTAAAAATATTCAAGATTGTTTGAGTTCTAATTTTTTTCTTTTGTTAATGCACATATTTCACAACAGGGAACATAATTCTTAACTTAGCTGATTATTTTGTTCTTTTGTGCCATTTTCGAATGCTGCATGACATCTAACATATCTATATGCCAGGCCTTGAATTCACCAACCAATATTCTTGAGAATATTCTTAGACTTAAGCGGTGTATAAATTTCAACTACAAATATTTCTATAAGTTTAAAGGATAAACGTTCATAACAAACTGCTATGTATAAATATGATAAATACTAATAAATATCAGCTTCATACAGGTGTTTATCTTTGAAGGTCATGAACATATTTTAATTTTGTGAACCAAATTTGTGTTCTTTAGCCCAAGTCTAGGTTTGGTTGGTGAATTCCAGGCCAGGCCAGGCCAGTGTAGCATTGTTTTAAAGCTTACTAATATTGTTTGTCATTCATGAGTTTTACATACACTGCAGTGATCAAAATACCACTTTGAGGGGGAAATGGAATGAGAACCTAGAGGAGGCCAGCTGGAAGAAGAGGATTCAGAACGAGCGTGGCATAGTCAAGTCGGAGTTGACGATGGCCGCCAAGGCTTCCCTTTCTGTAAGTATATAAATTTAATATACATGTCTTATAATTAGGCAAATACTTTGAAATTATTACTTGCTATAACAATTTTGATGTATTCTGTGACTTATCTCTGAACACAAAATCACTGGGTGGGTTTATTCTATAATGTTGAGCTCTCAGGCCTGCCAAAACTTTTGAACACAAAATCCTGAGATTTTTAAAATTTAAGATTCAAAACACGGGAAGAACATTTTCAAATGGAGATTTGAGCAGGGCTGGATTTTCGAACTCTTTTTCTTTTTCAGAGAAATTGCAAAATTGGGAAATTTATTGATTATTATTGAAAAATGCTGTATTTTGCTTTATTACTCTGTAGCTATGAAATATATTGTTTGCGGTGCTTGTTTCAGTCAAAGATTTTCAGCAATAAGATGAGTAATTTTAACAATACATATATACATTATAAAAATTGGCTTTTTTAGTAGTAAATAAAAAGTACCTTCATTTTGTCATCTGATCTTTATCCTTCGTGGGGCCACCGAGTTTCGGCGGTGTGTTCTTGGGCAAGACATTTCCCTTAGCCTCGTCCGTCTGATGGGGATCTAAACCGTCTCGTGTATCGGTCTATCCTCCGAGCACGTTAAAGAACCATAGGAATCTATTCGATAATAAGAGTAGGGCACAGTTCCCGGATTCTTATTTATCCTTCCCCTCTCTCTGGGGCGGATCTAAATAACCTATACTGTGTTGATGAGCCGTTTAACAACATTCAGTTCAATTCAGTTCATCTGATCTTCACCAAATTTGTTCAGAATTATGCACCTGTGCCTTTCAATGTAAATTCCTAATACACAACATGGCCATGAAAGTCCTCCGACACCTCTCATTCTTCCTGCAGTAATTTATTCCTTGGAAAATCTGGTTATTATATTGGGTTTGTCGGGTGGGCTGGTGTGTGGCGTCAAACTCTTAGTTTCTGCTCAATAACTTTAGATGAGAATGAGATATTGGAACGAAACTTGCTGTGTAGGTACATGTTCCTTATATGGAAAGGAACCTTGGGATTGCATTTGGGATCACTGAGGTCAAGGACAAGGTTACTGTTACTAAAAATAGAAAAACACTTTCTGCTCAATAACAAGTAAGGAATGATATACATGAATTAGATTGAAGCTTGCTGTGTTGGTAGCTTTAATATCAAAAGGAAGTTTTGGATTTGGGGTCACTGGGGTCAATGTCATGGTCATTGTTACTAAAAATGGGAAAACGGTTTCTGCTCAGTAACTTTAGTTGGGAATGAGATATTGGTACGAAATTTGCCTTTTGTTACTTCATTTTCATCTTACGACTCAGTTACGAGTGCTTATGGAAAACATGGTTTTCATAGAATTTTCATGTTTTTTGTTTGATTTAATGTATTGAATAAATATTTGCAGGTGAGACGGGTAGCCCTGAAACAGCTGTATGAAAAAGAATTGAGCATGTATGAACAAGAACTGAGCTTAAAAGGAAAGACATTCTACAAACAGAGGATATAAGCAGTGCCCATTATTCAATAAATTGGTGTACTCATTGTGAAAAACAATTCTTCATTTGATGTTTTAAAAAACAACAACACCTTTTTAAATACAAGTGAGAGAAATAAGTTTATTATGGTGTTAAGGCTGGAGTGTAAATGCAAGTTTAAACATATCAAATGAAATGAATGGATGAGAATATGTATGTTCATATTTAAATATACCAAAAAATTAGTAAAACACATGTTTTATATGATATCGTGTCTCCCATTTTACATTGCTTCTGTGATCAAAATTTTGTGATATTGATATATAGTATAGTATTGTTGATAAAAAATACATTTCTACAATTTATTGATACACTCTTGAGTGATTTCTGCTTAAAGCAAATAACATACTTGAAAGCACCCCTTGCATCCTTTCTAAATTGTAAGTATATAAGCGCCTTCTTTTTTATCAGTCAGCTGAAGTCAAAATTCATAAAAACAAAAGTATTTTTGCCCATTTTCTGAACAATTGTCAATTAAGTCGGTTTCTGCTTGTGCAATTAAAGTGATCGAAAGTCAGAAAACCATTTTTTTTTCCTACTAGTATTTTAAAGTTTTAATGTGGTTAATGCACATGTTTTTGATCATTTGTTTCCAGTTAATTCCATGACATAGAAATCAATTATTTTGGGGTCTTAACTTTTGTTATATAGTGTAGTTTAATATAAGGCTTTACTCAATTTTGGGTTTTGACAACCCAGAAAAGATGCATAATATTTCTTGATGTAGAACTTTAAAAAAATATTTTATAGATTAATTACTATAAAACGCTTTATAAGTAATGTCAGCATTAAACTTGATATTCTAAATATACCAAAGAAAATTTAAAATATTAAAAGAAAGTATATATTTTAATATTTGCAGCATTATATATACTGTGCCAGTGTAATATTAGATGATTTAACAAGAAAGGAAGAGGTATGATAAGGAAAAGATTATTGAATATTGAAGTTTTTAATGCACACATTTTGAAAATCTATTTTAGCTACAAATTGACCAAATCATTACTATAAGTAAGTTTTCAGGCTCTAAATGTGTTATTATGAGAGCCTCACAAACAAGCCATTTTCCTATAAAAATGTCCGTTTTTGTTTTCAGTCTGTATTTGTCTAGTTAATGTCAGAGAGCTCTCTCGAGCACTTGATCAAAACTTACCCAGAAAGGTCCAAAATCTTCATAATATGACAAAATTACATTTTCAGACCGTTTAAAATCTTCTAGATAAATAAAAAAAATAAGAGTGTGTTTTGAACATGGAATATGATCAATTTACTTTTAAATAACATGCACAACACATAGTGAAACATATTCTTTTCGTTTTGATTATTTTGGGAGCCAAACCTCCCGTTTTGATTATTTTGGGAGCCAAACCTCCAAACCTCCCGTTTTGATTATTTTGGGAGCCAAACCTCCTTCTTATCCTACCTTGTTCTATAATTATTTATGGCTTTATGATTGTTCTGTGTCACGTTTCATATATTATGTTCTTTACCTGTATATGATGAAATAAAAAAACGTTCAAACATTTTCAGGAATCTTCTTAAATATTTTCAAACTGTTCATATGAATTTAAAGAATACTTCTGAGTGAATTATTTAAGACAAATGAATACAAACAAGGATCGAAGAAGTAGCAGTCTCGGATTTATTGAGTATGTTCATGAGAGGAATTGAATTATGCAAAACATCTCGCACCCACTATAGCAAAAACTCTACTATAAAGCCGAACTGATTGCCAGGGCTCAGTGATCCCCAAAGATTACCATATACATGTATGATCAAGACCTTAAAGATCTTCTCAAGGACCACTGAAAAGATTTCGACATTTTTTCTTTATTAATGATCGCCAATCCCTGGACTATCAATTTTGAACAAATGAAGTCCGAGGGGTCAAAAATGACTGCACCACATGCGTCCGAAGTTTGTATATAGAGATTTTGCATGTTTTGCATAGACTTCTATTGTGAAAAACTTCTCTGAAACCACATGGGACAGACCTCTCAAACGTTACATGTAGCATCAGCTTAAGGTACTTTACTAAGTTTGTTCAAATGGTGACTGGGGTCAAATCTGGCCCCGCCCCACGATTCACAGTTCTACATAGACTTATATAGAGAAAAACGTCAAGCTAAAAAGTGTTCCCTGCACACAACATCTGAATAGTGTCTCTCAAGTATGTATTAGCTTGTCTGTTCTAATGACTTCTATTGTGAAAACTTCTCTGAAACCACATGGCACAGAACTCTCAAACGTTACATGTAGCATCAGCTTAAGGTACTTTACTAAGTTTGTTGAAATGGTGACTGGGGTCAAATATTAGCTTGTCTGTTCTAATGAATTGACTGTGTAAAACCTTTGCTACACATACTTCAAGTAAATGGTTTCTCTCCAGAGTGTATTAACATGTGTACTAATATAATTTTGCTGGATAAATCCTTTGCTGCACACTTTACAGGTAAATGATTTCTTTCCTGTGTATTACCATGTGTGACCTAAAATGAAATGAAAAAAATCTCTTGCTACAAAAGCTTTAAAGTAAATATAGATATAAAAATCGAACAGGAAAAGCAGCATTCAAGGCGACCGTCAACCACAAACACACACAATGGTTCCTCTCCAGTATGTATTAACATTGTGTACTTTAAGATGAGATGGATGTGTAAATTGTTACACACTGCAAGGAAATGGTATCCCTCCTGTTTGTCTAGCTATATGTTTTTTAAGAGATCCTGATGTTGTAAACCCCTTGCTGCACACGTCACATTTGAATGGTTTCTCTTCAGTATGTGTATGCGAATGTCTTCTAAGAGATCCTGACGTTGTAAACTCCCTGCTGCACACCTCACATTTGAATGTTGTCTCTCCAGTATGTGTATGCAAATGTGTTGTAAGTGCTCATACCAATGGAATCCTCTCGCTGCACACCTCACATACGAATGGTTTCTCTCCAGTATATACATGCATGTTTCTTTTAAGACCACCTTGCTCGACACAATTTTTCCTGCATTCACTACAACTTAATGGCTTCTCTTCTGTATGTATAGCCATGTGTGTTTTAAGATGACTGGATTGTGTAAATCTTTTGCTGCATTCACTACAAGGGTATAGTGTCTCTCGATCTTGTGTATGGTTACGTGTATGTATTTTAAGATAATCTGTTAACCCCTTACTGCACACCTTACATTTGAATGGTGTCTCTCCAGTATGTATATACAAATGTGTTTGCAGTGCTCCTGACCTTGTAAATCTCTTGCTGCACACCTCACATTCGAATGGTTTCTCTCCAGTATGTATACGTCTGAGTCTTTTAAGACCACTTAGCTTGCTCAACTACATATTTGGTACATAAACTGCAACTAAATGCTTTCTCTCCTGTATGCATACGCATGTGTGTTTTAAGATGACGTGATTGTGTAAATATTTTGCTACATTCACTACAAGGGTATAGTGTCTCGCAACCTTGTGTATGGTTACGTGTATGTCTAATGTTATAAACCCCTTACTGCACACCTGGCATGTGAATGGCTTCTCTCCAGTATGTGTGAGCATGTGTTGGCTTGTGTTGGTTAAGACTATCCCGGAATAGTCTTTGTTACACACAATACATCTACAACTAAATGGCTATGTTTTTAAAATTAATTATAGATACACGTATAACTTTTATAATGCTAACCCCTCTTTACTTCCTCCGAGACCTAGGTTTTACTTTCGGGAATTCAAGAATTTCATAATAAATTTGTTTTAGTTTCTGCTGATAAAGCATCTAAAAATGTAATTATTGTTTGACGCCTACATTATGTCAATGTTTTATCTCTGGAATTCGGTAGTGCTAATTCGTATACTCCAGTTCATTCTACTGAGGATGATGTTGTTTCCACACATATCATTCGGTGCACTACTTTCAAGGCTGGGGTAGACGAAAAGCAGAACAAACTGCAAACTATGTACTGAATTCCTAAACTACATAAAAATCCGCATAAGGCCCGCTTTATTTCGAATTCTAGGGCCTGCACCACCACAAACATCTCCAAACTTTTAACTTCTTGTCTTATTGCCGTTAAATATCACGTTAAACAATACTTTGATACAACTTATGAAAACTCTGGGATTAATTTGTTTTGATCCATTAAAAATTCAGGAGATGTTCTTGATACAATTTGCAATAGATGTCAAGTTTCATCTATGAACACTTATGACTTCGCTGCACTATAAACAACCTTACCACATCACCTTATCAAAGACAAGCGTATTGCTCTTATTCAAAAAACATTCGCTAGGGAAAATACTACATTTTCGGCCTGCAATAATATTAAAGCGTTTTTTACTAACGACAGTTTAGACAATTACACTATGTGGGCTTGCCAAGAAGATTGTGAAGCACTCATCTTCCTATTAGATGATATTTTCGTCAGGTATGGAACAACCGTTTATAGACAAATTGTTGGTATCTCTATGGGTACAAACTGTGCACCACTTGTCGCAAATTTGTTTTTATATTGCTATGAAGGGAGATTTCATGTTACGTCTTTCACCAGATACACAGAAAGATGTTATTGAGGCCTTTAATGACACCTCTCGGTCTCTGGATGACATATTAAACATTGGTTTAAACATATTTTATTTCCATATTATACAACATGCATATATAAATAGTACACAGTTAATAGGATATGAACGAAAGAAAGCAATCTTATAAAGTTCCTTTCCTTGAATTAATATTAAACATTGACAACCCTTTCTTTTCGACTAGGGTTAATAATATATACCCTAAAGAACTTTCACTTAACAAAGCTAATATTTCTGATACTAACGCTTCTTTTCTTCATTTACATCTCTCCATTAAAAATAGTAAAATATATGACGAGAGATTATTTTAATTTTGATATTGTTAAAAGGGAATATAGCGACACAGCCAAACACTCGTTATTATTGACAGTACTGAAAAACTTGGAAAAGGGTGAAAGAATTATCAAAATTGGATGTAAACAAAGAAGATATGATCGTTTGAAGCCACCATTTTTAGAACTATGACATCACAGTTCTAAATGACCATATATGGAATATTGATAAATATAAAAATTTACTCATTTATAGGGGACAATATTAAAGTAACTGTATGAAGAATATGTATAACCATGATAACTAATGGCAATACTGCTCTATAAGGAGTTTGCATTCATTTGCAGTGATTTTCTTTGCTTTAAATGATATTTATCAATATTCCATATATGGTCATATGGAACTATGACGTCATAGTTTTCAATATGGCGGCTCCGATATCCATTTTCGAACAATGTTCAAATGGTCATATATTTTTTATTTATCATCCGATTTTGGTAATTCTTTCACCTTTTTGCATGCTTTTCGGAACTCTCAATAAAAGAACTTGGCTGTGTCGCTACATTCCCTTTAAGTAACACCATTTAGATTGGGATGTTCCCCGAGCCACTTCTTATGGGATCTAAGTGTCTCAACTTCTTCGTTTTTCTAGAGCTTGTACTCGAGTTGAGGGCTTTAATATTCGTAATCTTTGTATAACTAAAAAGCTACTCACTCAGTTACCATAAACTTCATAAAACCTTTGCAAAATTTTACCGTTACCATAAACTTCATAAAACCTTTGCAAAATTTTATCATCGTAACCCTGATCTTCTTTCCAAACATAAAAGTAGTTTAAGAACTCTTCTGCGACACGGACCATCTCAACCCGACTTCTATGGTGACGTGATTTACAAACTTCGTAAGATCCTTGGCCATGATCATTTTCATACTATCTTTGTTAAACTTGCTGAAAGGTTTATCAAAAGAGGTTATGCCCCTTTGCATGCTTGGTGGCGAACCCATTTACAGTTCGTCACTATGCTTTCCTCTTTAATTGTGCGATGACCATACAGACTGTGGACCCTATAATGACGTTTACCTAAAACCCAAAAGGACGATGACGTTTGATGTTTGTCTGCAGTCTTGTCTTGTCTTGTCGTGCCCTCAATGGTTTATTCTCTTGTTGCTCTGGCTTCTGCCAAGTCAATGAGTACCTTCTTTGTGGATTTCTAGGCTATATCTTTTTGTATTTATATATACACGAGCATCTTTGTGTTTTACTTATATTGCCTATTAATGCTGCCTTGTTGGTTAGAGAATAGTTCATGGCGGGGATTTCCTTATTTACACTGTCGCGTTTTATTGGGTTGAAGTAGGGTAAGTGTGAGGTTTGGTGCACCCTAGAAGCTGGTTTAAAACACCAGCGGCCTTTTTTGCCACTGACCGTATCAAGGCGGTAGCCCTATTGTTAATCCTTTTGTGTTTGTGATGTATTATTTGGCCTTTTTATTCATCTTTAAATGTGTTCTTTGTTTCTGTGTGTGTTTGTGGTTGACTGTCGTCCTTGAATGCAGCTTTTCCTGTTCGGTTTTTATATCTATATTCTCTACTGTATGAATATAAGCATGTGTCTTTTAAGATGACCTTTCAGTGTAAATCGTTTGCTACATACACTACACGGGAATGGTGCATGTGTATGGTTATTCGTATGTCTTTTAAGATAATCTAATGTTGTAAATGCCTTACTGTACACCATACATTTGAAAGGCTTCTCCCCAGTATGCATATGCACATGCGCTTTAAGACAGCCTTTCCGGGAATATCCTTTGCTGCATACATTACATGTGTGTTTTTTCTCACGCTTTAACATATTTACTATTTAACATCGAACATCGACCGTTATATATGGCTTAACATGTGATAAAAAGGCATTAAAACACCATTCTATGATTTATTTTATGCCTGATATTTTAAATTATTTTACCTGCGAGTTGTTGTTCGCTCTAACCCCAAGCACTTTCGAGCGAGACTAATGATTTAGCAGCTAATACAGAAAGCTGTTTTTAAATAAGTCCGAAAAATTCGATCAAAGAAATCTCAACAATAATTATTGTTTTCAATGCAAATGGCGAACTTAGTCTCGGTCACACAGAAGTTACGCAACACAGCTTCCATCGATTTTCCGCTCATCTCTGATGTCAGCCTCATTAATGAGATAATAACATAACCAATAACACTATATTGTATCACAGAGGGGGCAATGTTAGAGGAAACATCACGCTAGGAAATAACTGGGCACAGCCGGGAAATAACTGGACCAGATTTTGAATCTTTATAATATGTTTATATCTCATTTCTGATGTTTTACCGCTCACCTCTCACGACAACATCACTTATGAGGAAATAATATAACCAACGACAATCTATTATATCAGAGAGGTGGCAATACTAGAAGACAAATAACCGCTGGGAAATAACTGGACACAGCCGTGAAATAACTGGACCAGATTTTGTTTCTTAATAATATGTTATCATAACTCATATCTGATGTTTTCCCTCTCAACTTTCATGTCAGTCTCACACATAAGGTAATAATATAACCAATAACACTTTAATAAATCGGAGCAGTGACAATATTAGAGGGAAATAACCGCTGGACAATAACTGGACGCAGCCGGGAAATAACTAGACCATTTATTATTCGTCATATCTCACCTCTGATGTTTACTCGCGAAGAATATTTCTAGTAATAACGGGGTTTTCTTTCACGCAATAACGTGACGTTTAAGATCCGCTAATAGAAGGGCTGATACATGTGGAAATACGACATATACGCAAAGACGCACGTGTACACGTTTTCACACACGCGCAGGAGCATTTTCGTAACATAAATGGAATGGTTCTCAAAAAAAACACACTCCGTCATATGATAAAAGAGATATTTTTATTCAAGCAAAATACAAAACATGTCTAAGAGTTACAAACATTTGAAATGTAAGGTTAAGCGTTAATTTCAGGGTATCTCAGATAATATACAATTACAAAAGCGTGACAAGATCACTTTATTTACTCATTATTTACTTATTTAAGTATTTTTACTTGCTCTTACGTACTTACTTACTAACTAACTTACTTACTTATTGACTACTTGCTTACTTACTAACTTACTAACTTACTTACTTACTTACTTACTTGCATACTTACTTACTTACTTACTCTCACTTATTTACTTATTTATTTACTTACTTACTTACGTACTTATTTACTTACTTACTTACTTTTACATATTTACTTACTTGCTTCCGTACTTATTGAATTACTTACTCTTATTTACTTACTTACTTATTGACTTACTTATTGACTTGTTTACTTACTTATTTATTGTCTTGCTTACTCTTACATACTTACTTACCCTTACATACGCTTACTTACTTACTTATTGAATTACTTACTCTTGCTTACTTATTGACTTACTTACTCTTACATAATTATTGACTTAAATACTTACTTACTTAAGCTTACATATTTACTCTTACTTACTTATTTACTTACTTACATACTTAAGTACTTACTTACTTACTTACTTATTTACTTATTGAATTACTTACTTACTTACTTACTTGCTTTTACTTGCCTATTTATTTCTTACTTAATTTTTCACTTGCTTACTCTTACCTACTTACTTACTTACTTACTTATTACTTACTTACTTACTTACTTATTTTATGAGTTACTTACTTACTTATTTACTTACTTACTTATCTATTGACTTACTTAGTCTTACTTACTTACTTTCTTATTGACTTACTTACTCTTACTTACTTACTTTCTTACTTACTTACTTATTTACTCACGTACTTACTTATTTACTTACTTAATTTTTGATTTACTCTTACTTACTTACTTATTGACTTACTCTTACTTACTTACTTACTTACTTACTTACTTACTTACTTACTCCTTCCCTCGTACAAAACTACAAATAGATATAAAAGTCGAACAGAAAATGACGCATTCAAGGACCACAGGCAATCAAAAATGCGCTTTGCAAAAACAACAATTACTGGTATGATGTGACAGCTCAAGCATATAAAAGATGGTACAATAGGATCACTATCTGTTACAACAAATTATGAAAGATTGGCGGAATTGTGCCCGTGACGGACCACATTTTACCACAATGTTCCGAAATCTTACGGATGCGGGAGGTATACAATAAAGGTTATACACAGGATATGGACAGGAACATGTGGTTTATCTGCCTCCAACACAAAAAATCGACCGCCAAACATAGAATAAAATGTGCTGAAAATGACGTTAAAACACCATCCAACCTATCCAACCGAAATCAGTAAAACGACGTCGCTGACGTCATCACTTATCTAGTAACGACGTCGCGCATAATCGCGTCATTCGCTGCCTAGCATCGAGCCACACAGACGTGTATTTTGATTCGTACGAGCTACTTAGAAAACACAATGGGAAACTGTTTTCCCAAGCTATCCAAACGCAACAAAGTTTGCCCCTCGCCAACTAGCAAGGAGGAAGATAATGACAATGTGTCAGAAGTTCTAGGAAGAGAGACGCCATTCCAGCGTCCAAGTTCCCGCCAACAAAACGACATGTTGAATCAACTCCAAGATGGTAATCATCATAGTAAAGCTTTTATCGTTTTTATTTTTTAAATTTCGTATCTTTTAAATGTTTTAAATGTTACCATGACTTGTGCCTCCCTATTTACGTTCTGTATGAAGGATACTTGCATTTTTCAGATATAGACTCAGATCTTTCTGTAGTTTAGTTTACACTTCCTCCTTCATGTTCACTATCAGTGACAAGCCACTGTACAACACTCGTTTCTTAAAAAATCGTAACCTTTCTAATGTTTTTCAAGATCCAAGATGGTCGTCGATACTTCAAATAAACAAATAAGATAAAATACAATCTATATCTTCTTCGGAACTGCTTGTTCCGAGTAAGCAGTTCCGAGTTTATAAAATGTTTTGAGTTTATATTTCCGCGTTTGTCCAATTGTGAAGCTGTCCGCATCATACTTAGTTATGTGACTGGTGTACTTTTCGCAATAAAAAAACCTCCGGCAATTTGGATACAGTCGTAATATAATAAAACACACGCTTTTACAAATGTCGATGTTAACATTTGTTTTAGCGGAGCTCTTCGCCAATTTCCGTACTCGGTAATAGTAGCGGAATCCGACGAGGCAGTTCCGATTGGAACATCATTCTGTGCATTGCTTAAAAGCTACATTTACCCGATTCGTTTTATTGTAAAGAAACAGCGGTTATTCACTGTTCAAGCATGCTGCGCACGCATTCAATGTGTGTTCACTAGAAAGGCGTAGCTACTGCGCATGCATCCGAGTGTCAGTAGGAAGGCGGAGCTATTGCGCACGCATTCAATGTGTCTCACAAGAAAAAGATATACCACTGCCTGAAAATACGGTGACGATATGTGTCTCTCCTGCATTTTTGTATCATTATCAATTCACCAAATGCATAGGTATTGTTGGTTACTACAAGCGTTTTAAACCGCATAAACGTCGAAAAATGCGAATCCGTTCTTAAATCAAACACTAAAATTAGTACACGTTTCCATTTCAGAGCAAGATGTTAAACTGGGGACAGGCGGTGTAACATTTACCGTAGACTACACGGAAGGTAATCCCTGCAGATTGCCATCAAGACTCGCCGACAGACTGGATGGTGCCGTCACACCCGATGGGGATGAGACCGAGGTAAGTCACATTCGATAAAATACCAGTCAGTCGGTATGTCAGAATCTAACTGTATGGCTATACATATATGTAGCTTTATAACGAAATGTATGCATGCTATATATTCAATTTCCATCAGTGCATCTTATAGTACGTCATCCATACATAACCAAATACCTTCTCAAACGGTGTCTTTTTCTTACACACTCTCCAGATTAAATACTCAGCAGCAGAGAAAGAACTTCTAGCCGAACTATTTCGTGATGACATTCTACAGGAGCGTCGCGTCAAAGCCAGACGTGAAGTCAACAAGTATGACGTTGACAGAAGACGCGTCGCCTTCGACATGACACATGAACACAGGACAAGGTCTTCGTTAGATAAGTAGTTTACTTTAACCATTTTGCATAATACTTTTACAAACGGAAGTATCAATGAGCTTCAAATGTGATGTGTTCAAGTTTATATATGATTCAGCACAAAAACACCCGGATAAGTTGAAAGCCACTGGTAATAACATTACCTTTTCACTTGCTGCAGCATACCAGCCCAATATACCGATGACATTTTATTTGTATTGAAAACGACTTCGTTCTCTATGTTCTGTTTATTCTTTACGCAGGGAAACACCTAGCCTCCAGGAACGCCGACAAAAGGTCAAGGACATGGCAAACGAGAACAGGAAAAAGGTCAAGGTCGTTACTTCAGTAGCAGACGACAGCAACTAAATTCGCCCAGCTATCCATGCTCCATACAGCAATGCTTTTTACCATTGGTCAATAAACATAGTATTTTATTTTATTTATGTTTGCGTCAAATAAAGTGTGTTTTGCAATAGATGTCAAGTTTCATCTATGAACACTTATGACTTCGCTGCACTATAAACAACCTTACCACATCACCTTATCAAAGACAAGCGTATTGCTCTTATTCAAAAAACATTCGCTAGGGAAAATACTACATTTTCGGCCTGCAATAATATTAAAGCGTTTTTTACTTACGACAGTTTAGACAATTACACTATGTGGGCTTGCCAAGAAGATTGTGAAGCACTCATCTTCCTATTAGATAATATTTTCGTCAGTATGGAACGGCCGTTATAGACAAATTGCTGGTATCCCTATGGGTACGAACTGTGCACCGTTTGTCGCAAATTTGTTTTTATATTGCTATGAAAGAGATTTCATGTTGAGTCTTTCACCAGATACCCAGAAAGATGTTATTGAGGCCTTTAATGACACCTCTCGGTCTCTGGATGACATATTAAACATTGATTAAACATATTTTATTTCCATGTGATACAACATGCATATATAAATAGTACAAAGTTAATAGGATTGGAACGAAAGAAAGCACTCTTATAAAGTTCCTCTCCTTGAATTAATATTAAACATCGACAACACTTTCTTTTCGACTAGGGTTAATAATATATATCCCAAAGAACTTGTAGGGTAAGTGTGAGGTTTGGTACACCCTCCCTAGAAGCTGGTTTAAAACCCCAGCGGCCGTTTTTGCCACTGACCGTTCCAAGGCGGTAGCCCTATTGTCAACCCTTTAGTTTTTGTGATGTATTATTTGGCCTTTTATTCAATTTGTTCTTTGAATTTGTTCTTTGTTTCTGTGTGTGTTTGTGGTTGACCTTAAATGCAGCTTTTCCTGTTCGATTTTTATATCTATATTCTCTACTGTATGAATATAAGCATGTGTCTTTTAAGATGACCATTCAGTGTAAGTCGTTTGCTACATACACTACAAGGGAATGGTGCATGTGTATGGTTATTCGTATGTCTTTTAAGATAATCTAATCTGCCTTACTGTACACCAGACATTTGAAAGGCTTCTCCCCAGTATGCATATGCACATGCGCTTTAAGACAGCCTTTCCGGGAATATCCTTTGCTGCATACATTACATGTACGTTTTTTTCTCACGTTTTAACATACTTACTACACATCGAACATCGACCGTTATATATGGCCTAACATGTGCTAAAAAGGTCATAAAACACCATTTTATGATTTCTTTTATGTCGGATATTTTAAATTATTTTACCTGCGAGTTGTTGTTCGCTCTAACCCCAAGCACTTTCGAGCGAGACTAATGATTTAGCAGCTAATAAAGAAAGCTATTTTTAAATATGTCCGAAAAAATCTCTCAAAGAAATATCAACAAAAAGTTATTGTTTTTAATGCAAATGGCGAACTTAATCTCGGTCACATAGAAGTTGCTAATGATTTTCCCCTCATCTCTGATGTCAGCCTCATTAATGCGATAATAACATAACCAATAACTCTCTATTATATCACAGAGGGGGCAATGTTAGTGGAAACATCACGCTAGGAAATAACTGGACACAGCCGGGAAATAACTGGACCAGATTTTTAATCTTTATAATATGTTATCATATTTCATTTCTGATGTTTTCCCGTTCACCTCTCACGACAACATCACTAATGAGGAAATAGTATAACCAACGACAATCTATTATATCAGATTGGTGGCAATATCAGAGGACACTTAACCGCTGGGAAATAACGACACAGCACGGAAATAACTGGACCAGATTTTGTGTCTTAATAATAAGTTATAACTCATATCTGATGTTATCCCGCTCACCTTTAATGTCAGTCTCACACATAAGGTAATAGTATAACGAACTACACTTTAATAAATCGGAACAGTGACACTATTAGAGGCAAATAAACACTGGGAAATAACTGGACGAAGCCGGGAAATAACTGGACCATTTATTATTCGTCATATCTCATCTATGATGTTTATCCGCGAAGAATATTTCTAGTAAAAACGGGATTTTTTCTCTCGCAATAATGTGAAGTTGAAGAAGGAAGCTTTTAGTGGAAGGGATGCTAAATGTGGAAATACGAACTTGAGATATACGCAAATAATACGCACGTGTACACCTTTTCACGCACGCGCAGGAGCATGTTCATAAAATAAATGGAATGGTTCTCAATAAAAAAACAAAAACACACACCATCATATGATAAAAGAGATACTATTATTCAAGCAAAACACAAAACATGTCTATGAGTTACAAACAAATGTAGGGTTAAGCGTTAATTTCAGGGTATCTCAGATAAAAAACAATTACAAAAGCGTGACAAGATCATTTTAATTACTCCTTATTTATTTAAATATTTTTTCTTACTCTTACGTACTTACTTACCGACTTACTTACTTATTGAGATACTTACTTACTTACTAACTTACGTACTTACTTACTTACTTACTTACTTATTTACTTACTTATTTACTTACTTATTTACTTACTTGCTTACTTACTTATTGAATTACTTACTCTTACTTACTTAATCTTACTTAATCTTACTTACTTACTTACTTACTTATGTCTTACTTATTGACTTACTTATTGCCTTACTTATTGACTTACTTTTGACTTACTTATTGACTTACTTACCTACTTGTTTACTTACTTACTTACTTACTTACTTACTTACTTACTTACTTATTAAATTACTTACTCTTGTTTATGTATTGACTTACTTACTCTTACATAATTATTGACTTAAATACTCTTACTTGCTTACTTACTTACTGCCTTGCTTGCTTACTTATTGACTTATTTATTTACTTCCTTCCTTACTTACATACTTAATCACTTACTTACTTACTTATGTACTTACTTACTTACTTACTTTTACTTGCTTACCTTTTACTAACTTAATTTTTGACTTGCTTTCTCTTACATACTTACATACTTAGTTACTTATTTACTTACTGACTTACTTACTCGTACTTTTTTATTGACTTACTTACTCTTACTTGCTTCATTAGTTAGTCTTACTGACCTATTGACTCACACATACTTACTTACTTACTTCTTACTACTTAGTACTTACTAACTTACTTATTTACTTTCTTACTTATTGGCTTGCTTACTCTTACTTACTTACATACTTACTTGCTTATTTACTCATATACACTTACCTACTTACTTACTTACTTGCTTACTTATTGACTTACTTAGTCTTACTTACTAACTTTCGTATTGACTTACTTTTACTTACTTACTTACTTACGTACTTATTTAATTACTTACTTATTTACTTATTTACTTACTTACTTAACTTACTTATTTACTTACTTACTTACTTACTTATGTCTTACTTATTGACTTACTTATTGCCTTACTTATTGACTTACTTTTGACTTACTTATTGACTTACTTACCTACTTGTTTACGTACTTACTTACTTATTTACTTTCTTACTTATTGACTTGCTTTCTCTTACATACTTACTTACTAAGTTACTTATTTACTTACTGACTTACTTACTCGTACTTTTTTATTGACTTACTAACTCTTACTTGCTTCATTAGTTAGTCTTACTGACCTATTGACTCACACATACTTACTTACTTACTACTTAGTACTTACTAACTTACTTATTTACTTTCTTACTTATTGGCTTGCTTACTCTTACTTACTTACATACTTACTTGCTTATTTACTCATATACACTTACCTACTTACTTACTTACTTGCTTACTTATTGACTTACTTAGTCTTACTTACTAACTTTCGTATTGACTTACTTTTACTTACTTACTTACGTACTTATTTAATTACTAACTTATTTACTTATTTACTTACTTACTTAACTTACTTACTTACTAACTTACTTACTTACTTACTTATGTCTTACTTATTGACTTACTTATTGCCTTACTTATTGACTTACTTTTGACTTACTTATTGACTTACTTACCTACTTGTTTACTTACTTACTTACTTAGTTACTTTCTTACTTATTGACTTGCTTTCTCTTACATACTTACTTACTTAGTTACTTATTTACTTACTGACTTACTTACTCGTACTTTTTTATTGACTTACTTACTCTTACTTGCTTCATTAGTTAGTCTTACTGACCTACTGACTCACACATACTTACTTACTTACTACTTAGTACTTACTAACTTACTTATTTACTTTCTTACTTATTGGCTTGCTTACTCTTACTTACTTACATACGTACTTGCTTATTTACTCATATACACTTACCTACTTACTTACTTACTTGCTTACTTATTGACTTACTTAGTCTTACTTACTAACTTTAGTATTGACTTACTTTTACTTACTTACTTACTTACGTACTTATTTAATTACTTACTTATTTACTTATTTACTTACTTACTTAACTTACTTACTTACTTGTTTACTTACTTAACTTTTTACTTACTCTTACTTACTTGCTTATTGACTTACTCTTACTTACTTACTTATTTTCTTACTTACTTACTTATTTTCTTACTTACTTACTTACTTACTCACTGACTTACTTACTTACTTACTTTACATACTTACTTACTTACTTACTTACTTACTTACTTACTTATATACTAACATCTCAAGCATAAAAAAGATGGTACAATAGGTCTCACACCTCAATTAATTTTCCCATAGGGTTACTGTAAAGCCTTTTCCAAAATCTGAGCTTCAAAGCAGGCCAGCAGACATTTTTGTTGGTTTAATATCGTCAGTATAGCCAAGAACAGTAATTTAAAACAATAAAATACATCAGTTAGTCAGTTTTTTTTCCTTGCTCATGTTTATGTGACCCCTATGGAAAATACACAATTCATACACTAACCAGCTGAATATGTGGTGATTAGGTCAAACACTTCTGAAATTTGAATGAAACCTCATATCGACATGGGATTTTCTGTATCATCCGTCTTTCACACTGCAGATGTATGCTACAGCAAAGACAAACCTATTTTTCAAATTAAAAATTGCATAAAATTGAGAAAAAGATAGAATTATTTTCTGTTTTTCTTTTGTCTCTAGGTCCGTGAGCTTTCAGGTGAGATAATAGAGGTGTGAGACCAATAGGATCACTATTTGTTATAATAAATTATGAAAGATTGGGCGGAATTGTGCCCGTGACGGACCATATTTTACCACACTGTTCCGAAATCTAACGGATGCGGGAGGTATACAATACAGCTTATACACAGGAACATGTGGTTGGTATGCTTCCAACACAAAAAATCGACCGTCAAACATAGTCTAAAATTTGCTGAAAATGACGTTAAAACGTCATCACTTATCTAGTAACGACGTCGCACACAATCGCGTCATTCGCTGCCTAGCATCGAAGCCACACAGACGTGTATTTTATTAGTACCAGATACTTAGAAAAAACAATGGGAAACTGTTTTCCCAAGCTATCCAAACGCAACAAAGTTTGCCCCTTGCCAGTTAGCAAGGAGGAAAATAATGACAATGTGTCAGAAGTTCTAGGAAGGGCGACGCCATTCCAGCGTCCAAGTTCCCGCCAACAAAACGACATGTTGACTCAACTCCAAGATGGTAATCATAAAGCGTTTGTCGTTTTTATCTCTTTAATTTCATATATTTTAAATGTTTTAAATTGGTACCATGACTTGTGCCTCCCTATTAAGGATACAAGTATTTTTCTGATATAGACTCAGATCTTTCTGTAGTTTAGTTTACAATTCCTCCTTCAAATTCAGTTTCGATGTCAAGTCAATGTACCCAACACTCGTTTCTTAAATCGTGACCTTTCTAAATATGCTCTTCATGATCCAAGATGGTCGTCGATACTACAAATAAACAAATGAATAAAATACAACCAGTATCTTCTTCGGAACCGCTTGTTCCGAGTTAATGAAATTTCATGTGCATGTTTTATTGACTTCCAATGAGGTTATTAGTTTTTTTCTTATTTGTCCAATTGTGAAGATGTCCCAATCTTAGTTATGTGACGGGGGTAATACGTTATATTGTAAATAAATAGCGGTTATTCACTGTTCAAGCATGTTGCACACGCATTCAATATGTGTTCATTAGAAAGGCGGAGCTATTGCGCAAGCATCCTTGTTACATTAGAAAGGCGAAGCTATTGCGCACGCATTCAATGTGTCTCACAAGAAATTAGATATTCCACTGCCTGAAAATATGCTGACGGGATGTGTCTCTCCTGCATTTTTGTATCATTATCAATTCACCCAATGCATAGATATTGTTGGTTCTAAAGTGAAGGGAATTGAACATAAATATAGGAATTGTTCCCATTTTGCCGGCGTTTATGCGGTTTTAATTAATGACAAATTTACCGTAAAGCGCTAACGCACAGACTTTGCTATTTATTACCAGCGTTTAAAACCGCATAAACGTCGAAAAATGCGAATCTGTGTTAAATCAAACACTAACATTAGTCCACGATTCCATTTCAGAGCAAGATGTTAAACTGGGCACAGGCGGTGTAGCATTTACCGTCGACTACACGGAAGGTAATCCCTGCAGAATGCCATCAAGACTCGCCGACAGGCTGGACGGTGCCGTCACACCCGATGGAGATGAGAAAGAGGTAAGCCGAATGCGTTTAGTTCATTCGATAAAATGTGCACATGTCCGTCGGTATGTCAGAATCTGCCTAATTGCATGGCTATACATGTAGCTCTATAACGAAATATATGCATGCTATATATCCACTTTCCATCATGTGCATCTTAAAGTATATCTTCCATACACAACCAAATACCTTCTCAAACGGTGTCTTTTCTCTAACACTCTCCAGATTAAATACACAGCAGCAGAGAAAGAACTTCTAACCGAACTATTTCGTGATGAAATTCTACAGGAGCGTCGCGTCAATGCCAGACGTGAAGTCAACAAGTATGACGTTGACAGAAGACGCGTAGCCTTCGACATGACACATGAACACAGGACAAGGTCTTCGTTAGATAAGTAGTTTACTTTAACCATTTTGCATAATACTTTTACAAATGAAAGTATCAGTGAGCTTCAAATGTGATGTGTTCAAGGTTATATATGATTCAGCACAAAAACACCCGGATAAGTTGAAAGCCACTGTTAATAACATTACCTTTTCACTTGCTGCAGCATACCTGTTCAATATATCGATGACGTTTTATTTGTATTGAAAACGAGTTGGTTCTCTATGTCCTGTTTATTCTTTACGCAGGGAAACACCTAGCCTCCAGGAACGCCGACAAAAGGTCAAGGACATGGCAGACGAGAACAGGAAAAAGGTCAAGGTCGTTACTTCAGTAGCAGACGACAGCAACTAAATTCGCCCAGCTATCCATGCTCCATACAGCAATGTTTTTTACCATTGGTCAATACACATAGTATTTTATTTTATTTATGTTTGCGTCAAATTAAGTGTGTTTATGCAAAATACTGAAGCCTATATATTACGTTTTTTTCACTATGTGGACTTGTCAAGAATTTTTTGAAGCACTCATCTTCCTATTAGATAATATTTTCGTCAGTATGGAACGGCCGTTATAGACAATTTGCTGGTATCCCTGTGCACCACTTGTCGCAAATTTGTTTTTATATTGCTATGAAAGAGATTTCATGTTGAGTCTTTCACCAGATACCCAGAAAGATGTTTTTGAGGCCTTTAATGACACCTCTCGGTCTCTGGATGACATATTAAACATTGATTTAAACATATTTTATTTCCATATGATACAACATGAATATATATATATATAGTACAAAGGTAATAGGATTGGAACGAAAGGAAGCACTCTTATAAAGTTCCTCTCCTTGAATTAATATTAAACATTGACAACCCTTTCTTTTCGACTAGGGTTAATAATATATATCCTAAAGAACTTCAACTTAAAAAAGCTAATATTTCTGATACTAACGCTTCTTTTCTTGATTTACATCTCTCCATTAAAAATGGTGAAATAATAAGTAAAATATATGACAAGAGAGATTATTTTAATTTTGATATTGTTGAAAGGGAATATAGAGACATAGCCAAACACTCTTTATTATTGAGAGTACTGAAAAACTTGGAAAAGGGTGAAACTTCATAAAACATTTGCAAAATTGTATCATCGTAACCCTGATCTTCTTTCCAAATATAAAAGTAGTTTAAGAACTCTTCTGCGACAAGGACCATCTCAACCCGACTTCTATGGTGACGTGATTTACAAACTTCGTAAGATCCTTGGCCATGATCACTTTCATACTATCTTTGTTAAACTTGTTGAACGGTTTATCAAAAGAGGTTATGCCCCTATGCATGCTTGGTGGCGAACCCATTTACAGTTAGTCACTATGCTTTCCTCTTTAATTGTGCGATGACCATACAGGCTGTGGACCCTATGATGACGTTTACCTAAAACACAAAAGGACGATGACGTTTGATGTTTGTCTGCAGTCTTGTCTAATCGTGCCCTCAATGGTTTATTCACTTATTGCTCTGGCATCTGCCAAGTCAATGAGTACCTTCTTTGTGGCTTTCTAGGCTATTTTATTTTGTATGTATATATACACGAGCATCTTTGTGTTTTACTTATATTGCCTATTAATGCTGCCTGGTTGGATAGAGAATATTTCATGACGGGGATTTCTTTATTTACACTGTCCCGTTTTATTGGGTTGACAGTAGGGTAAGTGTGAGGTTTGGTACATCCTAGAAGCTGGTTTAAAACTCCAGCGGCCGTTTTTACCACTGACCGTTCCAAGGCTGTAGCCCTATTGTCAACCCTTTAGTGTTTGTGATGTATTATTTGGCCTTTTATTCATCTTTAAAATTGTCCTTTGTTTCTTTGTGTGTTTGTGGTTGACCTTGAATGCTGCTTTTCCTGTTCGGTTTTTATATCTGTATTCTCTACTGTATGAATATAAGCATGTGTCTTTTAAGATGACCTTTCAGTGTACATCTTTTGCTACATACACTACAAGGGATCGGTGCATGTGTATGGTTATGCGTATGTCTTTTAAGATAATCTAATCTGCCTTACTGTACACCAGACATTTTGAAAGGCTTCTCCCCAGTATGCATATGCACATGCGCTTTAAGACAGCCTTTCCGGGAATATCCTTTGCTGCATACATTACATGTGTGTTTTTTTCTCACGTTTTAACATACTTACTACACATCGAACATCGACCGTTATATATGGCCCAACATGTGCTAAAAAGGTCAATAAACACCATTTTATGATTTCTTTTATATCTGATATTTTAAATTATTTTACCTGCGAGTTGTTGTTCGCTCTAACTCAAAGCACTTTCGAGCGAGACTAATGATTTAGCAGCTAATAAAGAAAGCTATTTTTAAATATGTCCGAAAAAATCTCTCAAAGAAATATCAACAAAATTATTGTTTTTAATGCAAATGGCGAACTTAATCTCGGTCACATAGAAGTTACGCAATACAGCTGCTAATGATTTTCCTCTCATCTCTGATGTCAGCCTCATTTATGAGATAATAACATAACCAATAACACTGTATTATATCACAGAGGGGGCAATGTTAGTGGAAACATCACGCTAGGAAATAACTGGACACAGCCGGGAAATAACTGGACCAGATTTTGAATCTTTATAATATGTTATCATATCTCATTTCTGATGTTTTACCGCTCACCTCTCACGACAACATCACTAATGAGGAAATAGTATAACCAACGACACTCTGTTATATCAGATTGGTGGCAATATTAGAGAACACATTTACCGCTGGGAAATAACGACACAGCAAGGAAATAACTGGACCGGAGTTTGTATCTTAATAATAAATTTTAACTCATATCTGATGTTATCCCGCTCACCTTTCATGTCAGTCTCACACATAAGGTAATAGTATAACCAACAACACTTTAATAGTGACAATATTAGAGGCAAATAAACACTGGTAAATAACTGGACGAAGCCGGGAAATAACTTCACCATTTATTATTGGTCATATCTCATCTATGATGTTAACCCGCGAAGAATATTTCTAGTAATAACCAGATAACGGGATTTCTTTTCTCGCAATAATGTGAAGTTTAAGAAGGAAGCTTTTAGTGGAAGGGATGCTAAATGTGGAAATACGAACTTGAGATATACGCAAATAATACGCACGTGTTCACCTTTTCACGCACGCGCATGAGCATGTTCATAACATAAATGGAATGGTTCTCAATAAAAAAACAAAAACACACTCCATCATATGATAAAATAGATACTATTATTCAAGCAAAACACAAAACATGTCTAAGAGTTACAAACAAATGTAGGGTTAAGCATTAATTTCAGGGTATCTCAGATAAAAAACAATTACAAAAGCGTGACAAGATCATTTTAATTACTCCTTATTTATTTAAGTATATTTTCTTACTCTTACGTACTTACTTACCGACTTACTTACTTATTGACATACTTACTTACTTACTAACTTACTTACTTACTTATTTACTCACTTGCTTACTTACTTATTGAATTACTTACTCTTACTTACTTAATCTTATTTACTTACTTACTTACTTACTTACTTACTTACTTACTTGTTTACTTACTTACTTACTTACTTATGACTTACTTATTTACTTACTTATTACCTTACATATTGACTTACTTTAGACTTAATTTTTGACTTGCCTTCTCTTACATACTGACTTACTTACCTAGTTACTTATTTACTTACTGACTTACTTACTTACTCATTCGTACTTTTTTATTGACTTACTTACTCTTACTTGCTTCATTAGTTCGTCTTACTGACCTATTGACTCACACATACTTACTTACTTACTTACTACTTACTACTTAGTCCTTACTAATTTACTTTATTACTTATTGGCTTGCTTACTTATACTTACTTACTTACTTACTTACTTACTTACTCACATAAACTTACTTACTTAATTACTTACTTGCTTACTTATTGACTTACTTAGTCTTACTTTCTAACTTTCGTATTGACTTACTTTTACTGACTTACTTATTTACTTATTTATTTACTTACTTACTTATTTATTTACTTATTTACTTATTTACTTACTTACTTAACTTACTTACTTACTTACTTATTTACTTACTAAATTTGTTACTTACCCTTACTTACTTGCTTATTGTCTTATTATTACTTACTTACTTACTTACTTACTTACTTACCCTCACTTACTTACTCCTTCCTTCGTACACCACTACAAATAGATCTAAATGTTGAACAGGAAATAACGCATTCAAGGACCACAGACATCAAAAATGCGCTTTGCAAAAAACAACACATACTGGTATGATGAGACATCTCAAGCATAAAAAATATGGTACAATAGGTCTCAATTAATTTTCCCATAGGGTTACTGTACAGCCTTTTCCAACATCTGAGTTTCAAAGCAGGCCAGCAGACTTTGTTGTTGGTTTAATATCGTCAGTATAGCCAAGACCAATAATTTAAAACAATAAAATACATAAGTTAGCCAGGTATTTTTTTCTTGCTCATGTTTATGTGACCCCTATGGAAAATACACAATTCATACACTGACCAGCTGAATATGTGGTGATTAGGTTAAACACTTCTGAAATTTGAATGAAACCTCATATCATCATGGGATTTTCTGTATCATCCGTCTTTCACACTGCAGATGTATGCTACAGCAAAGACAAACCTATTTTTCAAATTAAAAATTGCCTAAAATTGAGAAAAAGATAGAATTATTTTCTGTTTTCCTTTTGTTTCTATTGATTGATTTACTTACTTACTTACTTACTTACTTACTTACTCACTTACTTAATTTTTGATTGATTGATTTTTACTTATTTACTTACTTACTTACTTACTTACTCTTACATACATTTTGACTTACTTACTCTTGCTTACTCATTGACTTACTTATTCTTATACTTCCTTAGTTATTCTTACGTACTTATTGACTCACTTACACTTACTTACCTACTAACTTACTTACTTATTTAAATACTAACTTACTTACATATTTACTTACTCTTACTTACTTCCTTATTTATTATTTACTCATGCTTACTGACTTACCTACTTGCTCTTAAATACTTATTAAGTATTTATTTATTTATTGACTTTCTTATTCTTACTTACTGATTGTTCTTTTGATTTTTTTACTTACTTACTTACTTACTTACTTATTTACTTACTTACTCACTTACTTAATTTTTGATTGATTGACTCTTACTTACTTACTTACTTACTTACTTACTTACTCTTACATACTTTTTGACTTACTTACTCTTACTTACTTACTTACTTATTTACTTACTTACTCACTTACTTAATTTTTGATTGATTGATTCTTACTTACTGACTCACTTACTTACTTACTTACTTACTCTTACATACATTTTGACTTACTTACTATTGCTTACTCATTGACTTACTTATTCTTATACTTCCTTAGTTACTCTTACGTACTTATTGACTCACTTACACTTACTTCCTTACTTACTTATTTAAATACTGACTTACTTATTTATTTACTTACTCTTACTTACTTACTTACTTATTTAAATATTTACTCATACTTACTGACTTACTTACTTGCTCTTACTTACTTATTGACTTGCTTACTGTTAGTACTTAATTATTGACTTGCTTACTCTTAGTTACTTATTTGGTTACTCATTGACTTACTTACTCTTACTTACTTATTGACTCACATTCACTTACTTACTTACTTACTTACTTACTTACTTATTTACTTACTTACTTATTCAATTACTTACTTACTTACCTAGTCTTAATTACTAATTTTCTTATTGACTTACTTACTCTTTCTTACTTACTTACTTTCTTACTTATTTACTTATTTTATTTTTGACATACTCTTACTGATTGATTTACTCTTACATACTTACATACTTACTTACTTACTTACTTACTTATTGGCTTACTTACTTACTTACTTACTTACTTACTTACTTATATACTCACTTGCTTACTTACTTATTGAATTAAGTAGTTACTCTTACTTACTTAATCTTATTTACTTACTTACTTACTTACTTACTTATGACTTACTTATTGCCTTTCTTATTGCCTTACTTATTGACTTACTTTTGACTTTCTTATTGACTTACTTACTAACTTGTTTACTTACTTATTTATTGACATACTTACTCTTACTTACTTACTTACTTACTTACTGACTTATTTAAAAAAATACTTACTCTTGTTTGTGTATTGACTTAGTTACTCTTACATAATTATTGACTTAAATACTCTTACTTGCTTACTTACTTACTTACTTACTTACTGCCTTACTTACTTACTTATTGACTGATTTATTTATTTACTTACTTACTTACTTACTTACTTACTTACTTACTTACTTACATACTTACTCACTTACTTACTTATTTATGTACTTACTGACTTACTTACTTTTACTTGCTTACCTTTTACTAACTTAATTTTTGACATGCCTTCTTTTACATACTTACTTACTTACTTAGTTACATATTTTCTTACTGACTTACTTACTTACTCACTCGTACTTTTTTATTGACTTACTTACTCTTACTTGCTTCATTAGTTCGTCTTACTGACCTATTGACTCACACATACTTACTTACTTACTTACTTACTTACTGCTTACTACTTAGTACTTACTAACTTACTTATTTACTTTATTACTTATTGGCTTGCTTACTCTTACTTACTTACTTACTTACTTACATACTTTCTTACTTACTTACTTATTTACTCACTTACACTTACTTACTTACTTACTTACTTACTTACTTGCTTACTTATTGACTTACTTAGTCTAACTTACTAACTTTCGTATTGACTTACTTTTACTTACTTACTTATTTCCTTATTTACTTACTTACTTACTTACTTCTTTACTTATTAACTTACTTACTTAACATACTTACTTACTTATTTACTTCTTTACTTACTTAATGTGTTACTTACCCTTACTTACTTGCTTATTGACTTACTATTACTTACTTACTTACTTACTTACTTACTTACTTACTTACTTACTTACTTACTTACTTACTTACTTACTTACTTACTTACTTACTTACTTACTTACTTACTTACTTACTCCTTCCTTCGTACACCACTACAAATAGATCTAAATGTTGAACAGGAAATAACGCATTCAAGGACCACAGACATCAAAAATGCGCTTTGCAAAAAACAACACATACTGGTATGATGAGACATCTCAAGCATAAAAAATATGGTACAATAGGTCTCAATTAATTTTCCCATAGGGTTACTGTACAGCCTTTTCCAACATCTGAGTTTCAAAGCAGGCCAGCAGACTTTGTTGTTGGTTTAATATCGTCAGTATAGCCAAGACCAATAATTTAAAACAATAAAATACATAAGTTAGCCAGGTATTTTTTTCTTGCTCATGTTTATGTGACCCCTATGGAAAATACACAATTCATACACTGACCAGCTGAATATGTGGTGATTAGGTTAAACACTTCTGAAATTTGAATGAAACCTCATATCATCATGGGATTTTCTGTATCATCCGTCTTTCACACTGCAGATGTATGCTACAGCAAAGACAAACCTATTTTTCAAATTAAAAATTGCCTAAAATTGAGAAAAAGATAGAATTATTTTCTGTTTTCCTTTTGTTTCTATTGATTGATTTACTTACTTACTTACTTACTTACTTACTTACTCACTTACTTAATTTTTGATTGATTGATTTTTACTTATTTACTTACTTACTTACTTACTCTTACATACATTTTGACTTACTTACTCTTGCTTACTCATTGACTTACTTATTCTTATACTTCCTTAGTTATTCTTACGTACTTATTGACTCACTTACACTTACTTACCTACTAACTTACTTACTTATTTAAATACTAACTTACTTACATATTTACTTACTCTTACTTACTTCCTTATTTATTATTTACTCATGCTTACTGACTTACCTACTTGCTCTTAAATACTTATTAAGTATTTATTTATTTATTGACTTTCTTATTCTTACTTACTGATTGTTCTTTTGATTTTTTTACTTACTTACTTACTTACTTACTTATTTACTTACTTACTCACTTACTTAATTTTTGATTGATTGACTCTTACTTACTTACTTACTTACTTACTTAATTACTCTTACATACTTTTTGACTTACTTACTCTTACTTACTTACTTACTTATTTACTTACTTACTCACTTACTTAATTTTTGATTGATTGATTCTTACTTACTGACTCACTTACTTACTTACTTACTTACTCTTACATACATTTTGACTTACTTACTATTGCTTACTCATTGACTTACTTATTCTTATACTTCCTTAGTTACTCTTACGTACTTATTGACTCACTTACACTTACTTCCTTACTTACTTATTTAAATACTGACTTACTTATTTATTTACTTACTCTTACTTACTTACTTACTTATTTAAATATTTACTCATACTTACTGACTTACTTACTTGCTCTTACTTACTTATTGACTTGCTTACTGTTAGTACTTAATTATTGACTTGCTTACTCTTAGTTACTTATTTGGTTACTCATTGACTTACTTACTCTTACTTACTTATTGACTCACATTCACTTACTTACTTACTTACTTACTTACTTATTTACTTACTTACTTATTCAATTACTTACTTACTTACCTAGTCTTAATTACTAACTTTCTTATTGACTTACTTACTCTTTCTTACTTACTTACTTTCTTACTTATTTACTTATTTTATTTTTGACATACTCTTACTGATTGATTTACTCTTACATACTTACATACTTACTTACTTACTTACTTACTTACTTACTTATTGGCTTACTTACTTACTTACTTACTTACTTACTTACTTATATACTCACTTGCTTACTTACTTATTGAATTAAGTAGTTACTCTTACTTACTTAATCTTATTTACTTACTTACTTACTTACTTACTTACTTATGACTTACTTATTGCCTTTCTTATTGCCTTACTTATTGACTTACTTTTGACTTTCTTATTGACTTACTTACTAACTTGTTTACTTACTTATTTATTGACATACTTACTCTTACTTACTTACTTACTTACTTACTGACTTATTTAAAAAAATACTTACTCTTGTTTGTGTATTGACTTAGTTACTCTTACATAATTATTGACTTAAATACTCTTACTTGCTTACTTACTTACTTACTTACTTACTGCCTTACTTACTTACTTATTGACTGATTTATTTATTTACTTACTTACTTACTTACTTACTTACTTACTTACTTACTTACATACTTACTCACTTACTTACTTATTTATGTACTTACTGACTTACTTACTTTTACTTGCTTACCTTTTACTAACTTAATTTTTGACATGCCTTCTTTTACATACTTACTTACTTACTTAGTTACATATTTTCTTACTGACTTACTTACTTACTCACTCGTACTTTTTTATTGACTTACTTACTCTTACTTGCTTCATTAGTTCGTCTTACTGACCTATTGACTCACACATACTTACTTACTTACTTACTTACTTACTGCTTACTACTTAGTACTTACTAACTTACTTATTTACTTTATTACTTATTGGCTTGCTTACTCTTACTTACTTACTTACTTACTTACATACTTTCTTACTTACTTACTTATTTACTCACTTACACTTACTTACTTACTTACTTACTTACTTACTTGCTTACTTATTGACTTACTTAGTCTAACTTACTAACTTTCGTATTGACTTACTTTTACTTACTTACTTATTTCCTTATTTACTTACTTACTTACTTACTTCTTTACTTATTAACTTACTTACTTAACATACTTACTTACTTATTTACTTCTTTACTTACTTAATGTGTTACTTACCCTTACTTACTTGCTTATTGACTTACTATTACTTACTTACTTACTTAACTTACTTACTTACTTACTTACTTACTTACTTACTTACTTACTTACTTACTTACTTACTTACTTACTTACTTACTTACTTACTTACTCCTTCCTTCGTACACCACTACAAATAGATATAAAAGTTGAACAGGAAATAACGCATTCAAGGACCACAGACAATCAAAAATGTGCTTTGCAAAAAACAACTCATACTGGTATGATGAGACATCTCAAGCATAAAAAGATTGTACAATAGGTCTCACACCTCAATTAATTTTTCCATAGGGTTACTGTACAGCCTTTTCCAACATCTGAGTTTCAAAGCAGGCCAGCAAACATTGTTATTGGTTTTATATCGTCAGTATAGCCAAGACCAGTAATTTAAAGCAATAAAATACATAAGTTAGCCAGTTTTTTTTTCCTTGCTCATGTTTATGTGACCCCTATGATGAGACATCTCAAGCATAAAAAAGATGGTACAATAGGTCTCACACCTCAATTAATTTTCCCATAGGGTTACTGTACAGCCTTTTCCAACTTCTGAGTTTCAAAGCAGGCCAGCAGACATTGTTATTGGTTTTATATCGTCAGTATAGCCAAGACCAGTAATTTAAAGCAATAAAATACATAAGTTAGCCAGTTTTTTTTTTCTTGCTCATGTTTATGTGACCTCTATGGAAAATACACAATTCATACACTAACCAGCTGAATATGTGGTGATTAGGTCAAACACTTCTGAAATTTGAATGAAACCTCATATCAACATGGGATTTTCTGTATCATCCGTATTTCACACTGCAGATGTATGCTACAGCAAAGACAAACCTATTTTTCAAATTAAAAATTGCCTAAAATTGAGAAAAAGATAGAATTATTTTCTGTTTACCTTTTGTTCCTATTGATTTATTTACTTACTTACTTATTTACTTACTTACTCACTTACTTAATTTTTGATTGATTGATTCTTACTTACTTACTTACTTACTTACTTACATACATTTTGACTTACTTAATCTTGCTTACTCATTGACTTACTTATTCTTATACTTCCTTAGTTACTCTTACGTACTTATTGACTCACTTACACTTACTTGATTACATACTTACTTACTTATTTAAATACTAACTTACTTACTTACTTACTTACTCTTACTTACTTACTTATTTAATTATTTACTCATACTTACTGACTTACTTACTTGCTCTTAAATACTTATTTACTTATTTATTTAATTATTGACTTTCTTATTCTTAATTACTTATTGTTCTTTTGAATTTTTTACTTACTTACTTACTTATTTACTTACTTACTCACTTACTTAATTTTTGATTGATTGACTCTTACTTACTTACTTACTTACTTACTTACTTACTCTTACATACTTTTTGACTTACTTACTCTTGCTTACTCATTGACTTACTTATTCTTATACTTCCTTAGTTACTCTTACGTACTTATTGACTCACTTACACTTACTTGATTACTTACTTACTTACTTTTTTAAATACTAACTTACTTACTTACTTACTTACTCTTACTTGCTTACTTACTTACTTATTTAATTATTTACTCATACTTACTGACTTACTTACTTGCTCTTACTTACTTATTTACTTATTTATTTATTTATTGACTTTCTTATTCTTACTTACTTATTTTTCTTTTGATTTTTTTACTTACTTACTTACTTACTTACTTATTTACTTACTTACTCACTTACTTAATTTTTGATTGATTGACTCTTACTTACTTACTTAGTTAATTACTCTTCTTACTTTTTGACTTACTTTTACTAACTTACTCATTAACTTACTTATTCTTATACTTTCTTAGTTACTCTTACGTACTTATTGACTCACATACACTTACTTACTACTTACCTACTTACATATTGACTTGCTTACTTACTTTTTGACTTGCTTACTCTTAGTACTTAATTATTGACTTGCTTACTCTTAGTTACTTATTTGATTACTCATTGACTTACTTACTCTTACTTACTTATTGACTCACATTCACTTACTTACTTACTTACTTATTTACTTACTTACTTACTCACTTACTTACTTACTTACTTAGTCTTAATTACTAACTTTCTTACTGACTTACTTACTCTTACTTACTTACTTTCTTACTTATTTACTTATTTAATTTTTGACATACTCTTACTTATTGATTTACTCTTACATACTTACATACTTACTAACTTACTTACTTACTTACTTATTGACTTACTTAGTCTTACGTACTGTCATATTGATTTACTTACTTATCCAACCGAAATCAGTAAAACGACGTCGCTGACGTCATCACTTATCTAGTAACGACGTCGCACACAATCGCGTCATTCGCTGCCTAGCATCGAAGCCACACAGACGTGTATTTTATTAGTACGAGCTACTTAGAAAACACAATGGGAAACTGTTTTCCCAAGCTATCCAAACGCAACAAAGTTTGCCCCTCGCCAACTAGCAAGGAGGAAGATAATGACAATGTGTCAGAAGTTCTAGGAACGGCGACGCCATTCAAACGTCCAAGTTCCCGCCAACAAAACGACATGATGACTCAACTCCAAATTGGTAATCATAAAGCTTTTGTCGTTTTTATCTTTTAAATTTCATATATTTTAAATATTTTAAATTGTTACCATGATTTGTGTCTTTCTATTTACGTTCTGTATGAAGGATACACGTTCTTTTCTGATATAGACTCAGATTTTCTGTAGTTTACAATTCCTCCTTCATATTCAGTTTCGATGTCAAATCAATGTACCAAACACACATTTCTTAAAAAATCGTGACCTTTCTAAATATGCTTTTCGTGATAAAAGATGGTCGTCGATACTACAAATAAACAATTGAATAAAATACAATCAATATCCCTCTCATTTGTCCAATTGTGAAGATGTCAACATCAAACTTAGTTATGTGACTGGTGTAATACGTTATATTGTAAAGAAATAGCGGTTATTCACTGTTCAAGCATGCTGCACACGCATTCAATGTGTGTTCATTAGAAAGACGGAGCTACTGCGCATGCATCTGTGTTTCAATAGAAAGGCGGAGCTATTGCGCACCCATTCAATGTGTCTCACAAGAAAATAGATATTCCACTGCTTGAAAATATGATGACGGTATGTGTCTCACCTGCATTTTTGTATCATTATCAATTCACCCAATGCATAGATATTGTTGGTTCTAAAGTGAAGGGAAATGAACATAAATATAGGAATTGTTCCCATTTTGTCGGCGTTTATGCGTTATTCAGTGCTGTTAATAAATGGCAAATTTAGCACAAAGCGCTAACGCACGGACTTTTCTATTTATTACCAACGTTTAAAACCACATAAACGTCGAAAAATGCGAATCCGTTGTTAAATCAAACACTAACATTAGTCCACGTTACCATTTCAGAGCAAGATGTTAAACTGGGCACAGGCGGAGTAGCATTTACCGTCGACTACACGGAAGGTAATCCCTGCAGAATGCCATCAAGACTCGCCGACAGACTGGACGGTGCCGTCACACCCGATGGAGATGAGAAAGAGGTAAGCCGAATGCGTTTAGTTCATTCGATAACATGTGCACATGTCCGTCGGTATGTCAGAATCTGACTAAATGCATGGCCAAATAGCTCTATAACGAAATGTATGCATGCTATATATCCACCTTCCATCATGTGCATCTTATAGTATATTTTACATACACAACCAAATACCTTCTCAAACGGCGTATTTTCTTTCACATTCTCCAGATTAAATACACAGCAGCAGAGAAAGAACTTCTAGCCGAACTATTTCGTGATGACATTCTACAGGAGCGTCGCGTCAATGCCAGACGTGAAGTCAACAAGTATGACATTGACAGAAGACGCGTAGCCTTCGACATGCCACATGAATACAGGACAAGGTCTTCGTTAGATAAGTAGTTTACTTTAACCATTTTGCATAACACTTTTACAAATGAAAGTATCAGTGAGCTTCAAATGTGATGTGTTCAAGTTTATATATGATTCAGCACAAAACACCCGTTAAGTTGAAAGCCGCTGTTAATAACATTACTTTTTCACTTGCTGCAGCATACCAGCTCAATATATCAATGACGTTTTATTTGTATTGAAAACGACTTGGTTCTCTATGTCCTGTCTATTCTTTACGCAGGGAAACACCTAGCCTCCAGGAACGCCGACAAAAGGTCAAGGACATGGCAGACGAGAACAGGAAAAAGGTCAAGGTCGTTACGTCAGTAGCAGACGACTGCAACTAAATTCGCCCAGCTATCCATGATCCATACAGCAATGATTTTTACCATTGGTCAATAAACATAGTATTTTATTTTATTTATGTTTGCATCAAATAAAGTGTGTTTATGCAAAATACTGAAGCCTATATATTATGTTTTTTTTTCTCACTATGTGGACTTGCCAAGAAGTTTGTGAAGCACTCATCTTCTTATTAGATAATATTTTCGTCAGGTATGGAACGACCGTTATAGATAAATTGCTGGTATCCCTATGGGTACGAACTGTGCACCCCTTGTCGCAAATTTGTTTTTATATTGCTATGAAAGGGATTTCATGTTGAGTCTTTCACCAGATACCCAGAAAGATGTTATTGAGGCCTTTAATGACACCTCTCGGTCTCTGGATGACATATTAAACATTGATTTAAACATATTTTATTTCCATATTATACAACATGCATATATAAATAGTACAAAGTTAATAGGATTGGAACGAAAGAAAGCAATCTTATAAAGTTCCTCTCCTTGAATTAATATTAAACATTGACAACCCTTTCTTTTCGACTAGGGTTAATAATATATACCCTAAAGAACTTTCACTTAACAAAGCTAATATTTCCGATACTAACGCTTCTTTTCTTCATTTACATCTCTCCATTGAAAATAGTAAAATATATGACGAGAGATTATTTTAATTTTGATATTGTTAAAAGGGAATATAGCGACACAGCCAAACACTCTTTATTATTGAGAGTACTGAAACACTTGGAAAAGGGTGAACGAATTATCAAAATTGGATGTAAACAAAGAATATATGATCGTTTGAAGCACCATTTTTAGAACTATGACATCACAGTTCTAAATGACCATATATGGAATATTGATAAATATAAAAGTTTACTCATTTATAGGGGAAAATATTAAAGTACCTGTATGAAGAATATGTATAACTATGATAACTTATGGCAATAATGCTTTATATGACCAGTTAAGGAGTTTGCATTCATTTGCAGTGATTTGCTTTGCTTTAAATGATGTATCAATATTCCATATATGGTCATCTGGAAGTATGACGTCATAGTTTTTCAAAATGGCGGCTCCTATATCCATTTTTGAACAAAGTTCAGATGGTCATAGCTTTTTTGTTTATCATCCGATTTTGGTAAATATTTCACATTTTTGCAAGCTTTTCGGAACTCCCAATAAAAGAACTTGTTTGGCTGTGTCGCTACATTCCCTTTAAGTATCCCCATATATATCATTTGCTGCATACATTACATGTGTGTTTTTTCTCACGTTTTAACATACTTACTACACATCGAACATCGACCGTTATATATGGCCTAACATGTGCTAAAAAGGTCATAAAACACCATTCTATGATTTCTTTTATGTCTGATATTTTGAATTATTTTATCTGCGAGTTGTTGTTCGCTCTTACCCCAAGCACTTTCGAGCGAGACTAATGATTTAGTAGCTAATAAAGAAAGCTATTTTTAAATATGTCCGGAAAAATCGATCAAACAAATCTCAACAATAATTATTGTTTTTAATGCAAATGGCGAACTTAGTCTCGGTCATATAGAAGTTACGCAATACAGCTTTTAATGATTTTCCGCTCATCTCTGATGTCAGCCTCATTAATGAGATAATAACATAACCAATTTTGAATCTGTATAATATGTTATCATATCTCATTTCTGATGTCTTCCCGCTCACCTCTCACGACAACATTACTAATGAGGAAGTAGTATTACCAACGTACACTCTATTATATCAGATTGGTGGCAGTATTAGAGGACAATTAACCGCTGGGAAATAACGACACAGCAAGGAAATAACTGGACCAGATTTTGCATCTTAATAATAAGTTATCAAAACTCATATCTGATATTTTCCAGCTCACCTTTTATGTCAGTCTCACATATAAGGTAATAGTATAACCAATAACACTTTAATAATTCAGAACAGTGACAATATTAGAGGCAAAAAAACGCCGGGAAATAACTGGACGCAGCCGGGAAATAACTAGACCATTTATTATTCGTCATAGCTCATCTCTGATGTTTACCCGCGAAGAATAAAGCTAGTTATAACGGGATTTTTTCTCTCGCAATATCGTGAAGTTTAAAAAGAAAGCTTTTAGTGGAAGGGATGATAAATGTGGAAATACGAACTTGACATATACGCAAATAATACGAACGTGTACACGTTTTCACGCACGCACAGACGCATGTTCGTAACATAAATGGAATGGTTCTCAATAAAAAAACAAAACACACTCAATCATATGATAAAAGAGATACTTTTATTCAAGCAAAACACAAAACATGTCAAAGAGTTACAAACATTTGAAATGTAGGGTTAAGCGTTAAAGGGACACACGGCAATCTTGATTTTTTTAAAAACTAGCGGCGTCCCGTTAGTTTTTCTGCATAAATTGCATTTGTTCAATCATTAATGTTAATTATAAGAATTGTTTTAAGCCATTTGTTCTTGCATATTATTAATTTTTGATATTATTGAACCAATAATATATTAAAACTTATAGTATAATAAGACGAAATAGTGAATAGTTAAAATTTGATTTATTTAAATGTAACCAGGGTAAAAGTAAAAATGATATCGGATATATAAATCGAGACACCCATTTCAAATACTGCAAGATTGCCATGTGTCCCTTTAATTTCAGGGTATCTCAGATAATATACAATTACAAAAGCGTGACAAGTCCATTTGAATTACTCCTTATTTACATATTTAAGTATTTTTTCTGACTCTTACGTACTTACTCACTGACTTACTGACTTATTGACTTACTTACTTACTTACGAAGTTACCTTACTCTTACTTATTTATTGACTTACTTACTCTTACATAATTATTGAATTAAATACTCTTATATACTTACCCAAGTACTTACTTACTTACTTACTTACTGACTTACTCTCACTTATTTACTTACTTATTTATTTACTTACTTACTTACCTGCTTACTTACTTATTGAACTACTTATTCTTACTTACTTACTTACTTACTTACTTACTTACCTATTGACTACTTATTGACTTATTTATTGATTTAATTATTGACTTAAATCTGACTTACTTATTTACTTGACTTACTTACTCTTACTTACTTACGTACTAACTTACTTATTGACTTACTTTTGACTTGCTTTTGACTTACTTATTGACTTACTTACTTACTTACTTATTCACTTACTTATTTATTGACTTACTTACTCTTACTTTTTTACTTACTTACTTACTTATTGGCTTACTAAGTGACTTACCTATTGACTTACTTATTGACTTACTTACTTACTTACTTACTTATTGAATTACTTACTCTTGTTTACGTATTGACTTATTTACTCTTACATAATTATTGACTTGCATACTCTTACTTACTTACTTACTTACTGACTTACTTAATTTCCTTTTTTACTTATTGATATACTTACTTACTTATTTACTTACTTTTACTTGCTTACCTATTTACTAACTTAATTTTTGACTTGCTTACTCTTACTTACTTACTTACTTATTTACTTATTGACTTACTTACTCGTACTTATTCATTGACTTACTTACTCTTACTTGCTTCATTAGTAAATCTTACTTACCTATTGACTCACACATACTTACTTACTTACTACTTACTAACTTGCTTACTTATTTACTTACTTACTTATTTATTGACTTACTTACTCTTACTTACTTCCTTAGTTACTCTTACTTACTTACTGACTCACATACACTTACTGACTTACTACTTACTTACTTACTTACATTCTTACTTACTTACTTACATGCTTACTCCTAATTACATACATATTGATTTTTTACTTACTTACTCTTACTTACTTCTTTAGTTACTCTTACTTACTTATTGACTCACATACACTTACTTACTTACTTACTTACTACTTACTTACTTACTTACTAACTTACTTACTTACTTACCTACTTACTTACTTACTTACTTAACGTTACTTACTCTTACTTACCTACTCTTACTTACTTATTTACTCACATACACTTACTTACTTAATTACTTGCCTACTTACTTACTGACCTACTTAGTCTTACTTACGAACTTTCTTATTGACTTACATACTCTTACTTACTTACTTACTTACTTACTTGCTTACTTACTTACTTACTTAGCCTTACTTACTTATTTTTTTATTAACTTGCTTACTCTTACTTACTTACTTTACTTACTTACTTACTTACTTACTTACTTACTTACTTACTTATTGAGATACTTACTTACTTACTTACTTACTTACTTACTTACTTACTTACTTACTCTTACTTACTTATTTACTCACATACACTTATTTACTTACGTATTTACTTACTTGCTTACTTACTGACTTACTTAGTTTTACTTACTAACTTTCTTATTGACTTACTTACTCTTACTTACTTAATTTTTACATACTCTTACTTACTTATTGACTTACTCTTACTTACTTACTTACTTACTTACTTACTTACTTACTTACTTACTTACTTACCTACTTACTTACTTACTCTTACTTACTGTTACTTACTTATTGACTTACTTACTCTTACTATTTTTTAAGACACTTTACCCTAGAAAAATTGGAATGTTCTGCCGTCGCCATTTATGTTTTTGGCTGTCAATAAAATTACATGTAAACAGTGGGGGTTAAAATGAATTTTTGGCTTTGCGAAGCTTAGAGGATAGCTACGCGAAGATTGCAAACAGATTCAAGAGCGTCTGTTTTCACTCTTTTCAATCATATCAAGTACGAACACATATAGAAAGTAATAAAACAAATCTTGATTCATGTTCGACCTCTAGGCACCCTGAAATGCACAGTAGGTTTGCTTATCAAAACATACCATTGGCTGAATGGTAGGATTGTTTACACTTTTCAATCAACTAGATTTATTTGACTTTTTAAATCGAAATGTCTGTCAAGTTTGTATTTGAGCATTCTTAGAATGTTTAATCGTGCACATTCTTTTTCGTATATATTTTCTACCAAGTTGCATTGGACTGAATTGTTAATCCAATATGACAATGTGACGCTACGTCTTGTACTATATCATTATCAAAGTAAACTGGTGGGTGGTTATAGTTTCTTCTAGGGCAGACAAGGCTTTTGTTTTTTTGAGGATTAAATGTAACAGCCCATTTGTTTGACCATTCAGATATTTTGCAAAGATCATTTGTAAGAGAGTTGGCACATTCTACTGTTTTTTTATCAACTACAACAAAAAGAGAAGTGTCATCCGCAAATAACCGTACATCATTTAGTAAGTCATATGTGATATCATTTATATAAAGCAAAAATAGAAATGGACCTAAACAGAGCCTTGCGGAACACCTGCATCCATAGTACTGAAGCTTGAAGAGAATTCATCTAGGACTACTTTTTGCTGCCTATCAGAGAGATAGCTACGTATCCAGTTACTTAATGAATCATTGATACCGTATTTAGCTAATTTAAAAAGCAACCCAGCATACCATACTTTGTCAAATGCTTTAGCAATATCGCAAAATATAAATCGTACATCTTTCCCAGCGTCGAGGTTGCTTATTATGTTATTATATATTTCTATGAGCTGATTTACAGTAGAGTCTCTAGGTTGAAAGCCTGCCTGGTATTTGCACAGAAGGTTATTCGTTTTGATATAGTTGAACAAGTGTTTAAATACGATTTTTTGCATAAAAACTGGAATGATATGACAGCTCAAGCATGAAAATATGGTACAATAGGATCGCTATTTGTTATAATAAATTACGAAAGAGTGGGCGGAATTGTGCCCGTGACGGACCATATTTTACCACACTGTTCCGAAATATTACGGATGCGGAAGGTATACAATATTGGTTATACAAAGGAACATGTGGTTGGTCTGCTTCCAACACAATAAAACGACCGTCAAACATAGCCTAAAATGTGCTGAAAATGACGTTAAAATACCATCCAACCTATCCAATCGAAATCAGCAAAACGACGTCGCTGACGTCATCACTTATCTAGTAACGACGTCGCACACAATCGCGTCATTCGCTGCCTAGCATCGAAGCCACACAGACGTGTATTTTAATAGTACGAGCTACTTAGAAAACACAATGGGAAACTGTTTTCCCAAACTATCCAAACGCAACAAAGTTTGCCCCTCGCCAATTAGCAAGGAGGAAGATAATGACAATGTGTCAGAAGTTCTAGGAACGGCGACGCCATTCCAGCGTCCAAGTTCCCGCCAACAATACGACATGTTGACTCAACTCCAAGATGGTAATCGTCAAGCTTTTGTCGTTTTCATCTTTTAAATTTCATATATTTTAAATGTTTTATATGTTACCATGACTTGCGCCTCCCTATTTACGTTTTGTATGAAGGATATATGTAATTTTCAGATATAGAATCAGATCTTTCTGTAGTTTAGTTTACAATTCATATCCAGTTTCAATGTCAAGTCAATGTACCCAACACTCGATTCTTAAAAAAATCGTGACCTTTCTAAATATGCTTTTCATGATCCAACATGGTCGTCGATACTACAAATAAACAAATGAATACAATACAATCAATATCTTCTTCGGAACCGCTTCTTCCGAGTTTATAAAATTTCATGTGCATATTTTATTGACTTCCAATGAGTTAATATGTTTTTTTATCTCGTTTGTCCAGTTGTGAAGATGTCCGCATCAAACATAGTTATGTGACTGGTGTTACATTCGCAATAAAAATTCAGACAATTTGGATGCAGCCGTACTGTAATAAAACACACGGTTATACAAATGTCGATGTTGACATTTGTTTTAAAATATCTGTGCATGGCTTAATAGCTACATTTACTCGATACGTTATATTGTAAACAAATAGCGGTTATTTAATGTTCAAGCATGCTGCGCACGCATTGAATGTGCGTTCAATAAAACGGCAGAGCTACTGCGCAGGCATCCCTATGTCAATAGAAAGGCAGAGATATTGCGCACGCATTCAGTATGTCTCACAAGAAAATAGATGTTCCACTGAATGAAAATATGCTGACGGTTTGTGTCTCTCCTGCATTTTTTGTATCATTATCAATTCACCCAATGCATAGATATTGTTGGTTCTATAGTGAAGAGAAATGAACATAAATATAGGAATTGTTCCCATTTTTTCGGAGTTTATGCTGTTTTAAGTGCTGTTAATAAACGGCAAATTTACCACAAAGCGCTAACGCACGAACTTTACTATTTACTACCAGTGTTTAAACCGCAAAAACGTCGAAAAATGCGAATCCGTTTCCATTTCAGAGCAAGATGTTAAACTGGGGACAGGCGGTGTAGCATTTACTGTCGACTACACGGAAGGTAATCCCTGCAGAATGCCATCAAGACTCGCCGACAGACTGGACGGTGCCGTCACACCCGATGGAGATGAGACCGAGGTAAGCCGAATGCGTTTTGTTCATTCGATAACATGTGCACATGTCCGTCGGGATGTCAGTGTCTAACTGTATGGCTACACATGTAGCTCTATTAAGAAATGTATATATACATGCTATATGTCCAATTTCCATCATGTGCATCTTATAGTTTGTCTTCCATACATAACCAAACGGTGTCTTTTCTTTCACTCTCTCCAGATTAAATACACAGCAGCAGAGAAAGAACTTCTAGCCGAACTATTTCGTGATGACATTCTACAGGAGCGTCGCGTCAAAGCCAGACGTGAAGTCAACAAGTATGACGTTGACAGAAGACGCGTAGCCTTCGACATGACACATGAACACAGGACAAGGTCTTCTTTAGATAAGTCGTTTACTTTAACCATTTTGCATAATATACTCTGTAGAAAAAGTTTTGGACCATGGCAGTGTTCGATAGCGTACAATGATCGCTGAACCATGACATTCGACCATAACCTTTATGATCTCAATTGATAATTCACAATAGATCAACAATCAACAATAATTATCGTTAACAATGAAAGTTTGCGAAAAAATAGTATTTTTTTTATTGGTTACTCGAATGTGTCCGTAACTGTTACTTTTTATGGACTTTGCAACATTTTTACAGACCCTTTGTGTGTTCGCGATATTTTTTTAAAATCAAATCTTGTTTGGAATTTAATGTTTCTGGTACCAAATTAACCGGGTAGAGTAGACCTTGGGTACTAAAAAAAGATACTTAAATTCTGTCCACTAGTTTGATTTTTATATGACTTTATATAGCCTGGTCCAAAACTTTTTTTACCGAGTATACTTTTACAAACGAAAGTATCAGTGAGCTTCAAATGTGATGTTCTCAAGTTTATATATGATTCAGCACAAAAACACCCCGATAGGTTGAAAGCCACTGTTAATAACATTACCTTTTCACTTGTTGCAGCATACTTTTACCAGCCCAATATACCGATGACGTTTTATTTGTATTGAAAACCAATTGGTTCTCTATGTCCTGTTTATTCTTTACGCAGGGAAACACCTAACCTCCAGGAACGCCGACAAAAGGTCAAGGACATGGCAGACGAGAACAGGAAAAAGGCCAAGGTCGTTACTTCAGTAGCAGACGACAGCAACTAAATTCGCCCAGCTGTCCATGATCCATACAGCAATGATTTTTACCATTGGCCAATAAACATATTATCTTATTTTATTTATGTTTGCGTCACATGAAGTGTGTTTAAGCAAAATGCTGAAGCCTATATTATGTATTTTTTTCATCGAGATATTGTTTATTTTTTACCTTAAATCATGGCAGTATTTATTCTTCCATAATGAATTGTTATATTACACGTATATGTTTCGTCACTGTGTTTATCTAAGCCATATATTAGTGATTAACCTGTCTTGGAATAATTGTACCAATTAATTGTTAATCATGTTAGTTTAATGGACTACAATAATTGCAGCGAAACGTCGTATGCAAAGCAAGAGCCATCTTCTACAAAATAAGAATAATTATAATAAAAAAATGGAACCCCCTCCACGATAAAAAAACACATACACACACACACACACACACACACACACACACACACAACATGATTGTTGAAGTTAAAAAAAGCAGTTTAAAGCAATTATATTATTTCATTATGTTTTGTGATCCATTTTTTTCTGTTTGAAGTAATCAAACAAAGTGACTAGTGCAATTCTTTTTCGCCATTGATGTCTGAATCATACTCAGT